>JARHVA010010053.1:157500-162500 GCA_037957365.1 Torreya grandis
TTATTGAGACATGGAAATGATTATTGGGAAAAGAGAATTAAATGCCATATAAAACAAACCCTCTTTGTTATATTCATTGATAAGTGACCTAATAAAATCTAGGCAATTCATTACATATGGTAGACTAATATTGATATTGTTTATGAAACCTCTTATTTGGTCTACCTCTATTTGAAAATATTCTACAAAATAGTTTTCATAAGTATTTGGATTCATATTTTCTTCTTTGTCCACATTAAACTATAATTATTTATTTGTATGTCCCCCATGTCTATAGACAGTATGTTTAAATGGAAGTGAAATAGTTACTTCATGGTCAAGTTGAACATGTTTATAATAGGTTCCATTATCCATTATATATTGTAATGCTTGTATGGCATGTGTTTTAATTATTAAAAAATCATATGGTTTGCTTTATGAGCCAACCCTTATTAAACTAAGATGTCAATATCTTTGACTCAACATAGGAAAAACTTAACATTAGAAGATATATCCTAAGGAAATATAATAGTTTGACCACTATGTTTGTATTATTCCCCACATGAATGGTTCATTGGTAGGATTGGATTAAATTATGAAATGAACATTTCCTCAACTCAAGTTGGGTTAAAAAGAAATTTAGATTGAATACTCGGTTCCATGTTATTAAAATTAGATAAATGATGATCTTTTTTTTTTTGGGGGGAAATTTAGTGATAAAAATTATGTTCACTACAAAAAAACCTTGTTTTAATCCCTAGATAAATTTCCTTTCAAATGAAACATATATACGTGGAATAAAGATAGTCTATACTTTCATAGAATTTATTGTGAGGATGTTCAATAGAGAGATCATATATTGGAGGATCATTAGTTATTTGCTATGTAGGGTAATTTATTCGATGATAAGAATTTATTTCATCCTTGTGTAGTGCACAAATAAAATGTTTTCTTTTATTTGCTAGTCCATTCTCCATAAATGTCTGAAATGATAGTAAATACAAATTTAAATGTTGTTTATCTATTTTTAATAGTCATTAGAGTCAAATATTTTACATATTAAAAACTATTGTGAAAATGAGCAATAATGAGTGATGAATAATATTACTATTATAAAGCAGATAAAAAATCTAAATCAATATGTTATCTACATGCAGTAGATGACATTTAGGTTATTTATATGAATTGAAACACAATAACTTAGTCACCAAAGGAAAATGAAAATATGATTATAAATTTGAGTGTATATCTATCTAAAATTATATTTTATGAAAATACAACATGATAAAATTTGTTGGATGCATTACAAAACACATGCCTATAAACATAGAATATGACACATATACATAATTATAATTAAAAAATAAACATTGAATCAATTTGAGTTAAAGTGATTAGAACATATAAATTAAAACCATTATAGAATAATTAAATTCCTAAATGTCACAAAATGTATGTACAATCCATTTTCTTTAGATATAAAAATAATATTTTATATATACATTCAATTATTTTAATGTAATAAATAGACAAGAACAATTATATTTATATGGATATCAACACAAATAATTCGTGGCTATATATAAATACCACCATCATATATTAATATGTCAAACATATATTAATAGTTATTTTTTGGGAAACATTCTAGCGAAATATAATATAGGAAAAATAATATTTTGTTATTTTTAAAATGCATATATGCAATACATGTAAAATACAAGTTGTTTGAATGTGTAAATATATCTGCACTAAGCAACATTGAATTCATCCAGTAAAGATGATTTTTTTGATGTAGATTCATATTTACTTGCATTTAGTGCAATACAATTTATCTACTACTTATTATTGTAAGTCTCCATTTTGTCAACATATTAAAAAGATACTTGTAAAAGACAAGTATTTTTAGTATTTCCCAAACCACATCATAAGTTGACAATATATTATTTAGACCATGTGTGGTTAGACCCTTAATTCTATTATTAACGTCATCAAATATTGTGTTCCACATTGAACCTTTGATGTCTTCCAATATGAAATTCAATTCATGTTTATCATCACAATATTGCACCTTAATATTGCATCTTTCACAGTGCCAAGATGCTTAAATTTTTGTATCAAGTTTTTTTACATTATTTACTATTAAATAGAGTATTGCAAGAAGGATAGCAAAGTTTTGTCATTGTAATGTGTCTCATTGTAGCTTCCACTGTAAATGAAATTGATTTCATCTTAAACCATAATTTTTGGATATCTTTGATGTTTGATGTTCAATAAAATTTGTGCTTAATGATGATTTTATCATGTTTGTAGCATTTTATTCATACCATCTCCTCAATTCACATGCTCTACGTATATCTATATTGGCAAAGAATTGTGTATCTAAGATACTCCCTATTTTTTCCCATTATATGCTTGGAGTTTACATTTTCTGATTTCTATAATTGGTAGCACCTCATAATCAAATAAACTAGCTAAAACTTTTCCTTTTCCATCGTAATAATTTCCCCAAAGGGCCAATTAAACATTATATTAATAATTGACTTGTAATATTAGTGATATTTTGATAGTTAAACTTCCATCTAAACTTTTGAAAATAGAAGTAACACTAATAGATAAAACCATGACAATAGTTTCGATCCATGTTTAAAATTACATATTTTATATCCTTAATTGATTTGAATTTTTTCATGGTGGTATCATCTCCTTCATTGTCAAGAATATCGAAGCTAAAAACATGTTTATTACAACTATAATTTGTATAACTATGTATAATTCCTTTCTTAATAACTCTACCCTCTATATTCCATTTATTTTTGTAAGGGTTTAATTTTATAATTATAGTGTGTCGCATTTTTTACATGTATTCTCCTCTAGATTCCACTTATGATAATATGTCGATAACAATTTATTTTCCATAGCTATCAATTTTTTATGAAGTTTATAGTTTATTTACAAAGGATGAAGTGTTATATATTATAGTTGAATACATGCTATAAAACTGAATATAATAGAAATAATAATTAGTGTCTCTTGAATTTGGAAGCATTTTATTATTGTTATTGTTATTGTTATTGTTATTGTTATTGTTATTATTATTATTATTATTATTATTATTATTATTATTATTATTATTATTATTATTATTATTGATAATTATGGTTTTTATGAAAGGGACACTACCCTTTTATAATGGAGAAAAACATATACAATTAAGGTCCAACAAAAATCCTTTGCCAATAAAAAATGAAAAGAAACCCTTTCAACAAGAAATGCTGAAAAATAACTTAAAAATAGCACACAAATAAGAACCTCCTAAAACATTTTCTTTCATCAATCTTAGGGTCATATTCAAAGTTTATACCTCCCTATTTCGACTACATTTGCTTTTATTTCTAAAATTTGTTTAGTCACCTCCATCTACACATCATGATCCATATAGGAAACGTGACTTCAAATGAATCAATAGACTGAGAGTTATTTAAAGAAACTTAATCCTATATACCTTTGCTCAATGTTGTGGAAATGTTATTATCAACCTTCAATGAATTTTTTCCTAACTTATATTCCTCTATATTTTCCAAATGTTCTACTATCAGATGACACCAAGATCAACTGAATAGTGAATCTTAAATAAAGAAACTACATGGAAAACCTACATAAAATATTAAAACCCTCAAGAGAAAGAAAATTGTCTCATGAAAGAGAAGTTATAAAAATATTATTTTTCATTATCCATAAAAGCAACTAGAAAGTTACATTTATAGGATAATGTTAGACATGCTCCAACATCATCATGCATGTGGGATTAACTTTCACTAATGACCTAAAATAACCTAAGCATACTTAAATATACCATGTAGACAAAACACAATGGGACAAAAGTCTACACCAACACCCACCCTTAATCATAGGTTAGTTGGGTAGAATAATCATTTCTTGATAATGAGGATTGATGATTTACCCAAGCACAATGCAACTCCCATAAATTAGGGAAAGGATAAAAACTCATTTGAGTAAAACTCCTTCCAAAAGGAGAGCAAAGAAATAAATAATAGATGATGTAAGGATGTTGTGAACAATTAAGAATGCATCCATAAGTAAGAGGAAACAAGAACATAGAGAGAATAAAACTAAGAAGTCCCCATAGAATATGTTGAATTTTCCTATAGTAAAGCTCACAAAATGACAAATGTCACTGATGAGATCAACTACCTGAAGACTAAAGAATCTCCATATGCATTTTATAATTTTTATTCTATTTGCCAAAGGAAGAACATGAAAGTTATACTAGAATTATTCACATTACACAAAGGAAGATGAATTTAGTAATACAAATAATTTTGAGTAGGGTCTAAAACAAAAGTGTGGCATAGGTCTAGAAAGATAATGCATAAAACTTGAATGTAATGCTACTAAAGTGAACATGTCATAATAAGGTGCAATGAAGAGTGGATCACCATGGATCAATAAATAGGTCCATCATGTGCCTAATATAACTCCAACCAAATAACCATACTTCTCATGCATATTAAGAGGGCCAACTACACTATGTAATGATTATGTAATAGGAGTAGAGGCAACAAAGGACTGTAAAATGACATGTACCTATGGAATAGACTACTCAATGTCTTCTGAGTCATAAATCAATACAACTACACCCTATAATGTCTAAGTGGAATAGAAATAGGTTGATCAATAAATAACTCCTCAATATCTATAAGGTGACAAGGAGATGGTGGAGGTATGGCCCCATCACTACTATAGTCATTTGTACTAGAAGAAGATTCCTCAATTTCATAAATGTTCTCAAGATTCGAAGTGTCATCAAGTATAGGTGAGTCTGATGAATAAGAATGGTATGAAACATTCAAAAAAATAATGTCCATGGGATTTGGAGATCATATCTTAACAATCCTCGAAGCTAAAAAAAGAGACTACATATGAATCACATGAATCCACAGACTGAATATCCATAGTAAGAAAAGAGTCATCAATGCTCTCACAAGGTGTATTCTCAG
>JARHVA010010053.1:167500-180000 GCA_037957365.1 Torreya grandis
AGGTGTTCTTCCAAACCCATTATAACTTTATTAACTTTGTTTTCAAAATTAATAATGGGATTTACCATTGTTAGGGCTCAATATTTGACCCTTACCTTTCTTGACGCTGCTTTTTCAACACCTCTATTACCATGGGATCATATCTCCTCTATTCCGTAGGGCTCCCAAGAATTGAAGCCCCTATTTGATCCATTAGATCAGATTGTATGCTTCCTCACTCAGCCATTATAAGAGGAAAAATAGGCCCCTGCATTGTTGTTTTAATTAAAACATTTGGCCATAGCAAAGACAGAGTTGGATACCCATGTGCTGGCTCCATTCCTTCTTGTAGTCATTTCCATAACCATGGTTATAGACACTACCACAAAGCCATAATTATTAGGTTTCATGAAACCAATCAAAGCCGTAATGTTTGAATAGTGGGTTAATATGAATGCAAATTTTATTTAGCATCAAGAATGTTAAATATCTATATAGAAATCAAATAACATACTTCTTAAGATAAGTTTTTATGTTTAAATTTTGATTCTTTACTTTTTTATGTCATGTTATTTAAATCAATAATCTCTAAGTTGATATTTTAACATGGTTTTTACAATTATATGTAAGTTGATATTAAAAATCAAATCAACTAAAATAAATATTATTTATAATTTTTAATTAAAATTACACAAACTCTCAAGTACCATTGTTATTTTATTTCTATTTGTTGTCATAAGTTTCTCTATGTAGCAATGACATGAACATATGTGTTGTCCATATCAATGATGAATAAGTTCATATTTAACATTTTTTATCAATATTTACTCTATCAAACACTATAATTTGTTTACCTTTTCAGTGTAATATTAATTAGTATAAATTGGTAGTTTTCTTTTTAGAAAAGTCTCTTTCCTTTTATAAATGTTATTTTTATTTTCAATGGATTTAAATGTAAAATATAATTGTGAGAAAAATAGATTATCTATTTCACATCATCTTTATATAATTAAATTATATGAAAATACATACATTGGTGATGACAAAGATGAATTTTTTAATTTTTATATGGATACCACTTTTAACCATTTTTTTTAAAGATTCAATTGCTTCAAGAACCTATCAAATATTACAATTTGTATATTTTGTAATGAAATATCTTATCATTTTACATTAACTTTTACTATTGTTTCATTGTTTAATTTAAATGGAAAAAATCTCAAGACAAATTATATTTCTCATATTAAATATGTTTCATGATATTGGGTAAGTGCACAATGTTGGGGGACAAAAACGCACATACTCGTGGACATGTTTATCCTAAAAATTGAGAAATCTAAACTTCCACAGATAATTTGAGATTAATGCACTCAAAACTTGAAGATGGTGTAAGAACATGAATTGTATAACATTGAGTCTAGTTTCGAAAACACTAATTTAATTAGAAAATAGTTAAGTATAATTATGTCAAATATCTAAAATTTGAGTAGGAACTCCTATTTTTTAGTAAAATAGAGAAGACAGTTAGACGTTTAGCCCCTTATTTTATTAGAATGTTTAGTATTATTTTAAACTATTTGGTTAAACTTTAGATAACATAATCTAGTTTGTAACCTATATTGTTCTATAATTTTTCAATGAATATATACATACATACATAAACTCTCTCTCTCTCTCTCTCTCTCTCTCTCTCTCTCTCTCTCTCTCTCTCTCTCTCTCTCTCTCTCTCTCTCTCTCTCTCTCTCTCTCTCTCTCTCTGTGTGTGTGTGTGTGTGTGTGTGTGTGTGTGTGTGTGTGTGTGTGTGTGTGTGTGTGTGTGTGTGAACTTTACATGTAAATAGATCTTGAAAACTAAAAAAAAATGGATAGCCAAAAATGCATGCCGCTAACTACCTCAAACAAAATCAAAACTATTTTTTGTAATTTGAATGTGCGTAGAATTAGGCCTAGTAGGTAACCATATAACATCTTTTGGATTTCGATGAATAAAAAAATATACACAAACATATATAGACATGTATATTTTTGGCATGTAGTAGAATAAAAATATATATAGTTATAAATCAACATAGATTGAAACCTTAATATAATGTAGTAATTATAAAAATCATATATTTGGAAAGAGGAGAGTGTCGTCGTCATAAGGGTAATAGTTTTATGATTTTTCTCATTGAAATTATTAGAGTATTTGGAGATGGAAATTGAATTTTTTTGTTTTGTATCAAAAATATTATATTCAATTGTGTGTTGATAGGTCCAAGCCTTTGGAACAAAAATCCAAACCATTTTTTAGTCCAAATGATTTTTTTAATACAAATAGAACATAGCTGGTGTGCGTTATAACATGTACATGTTATATCACATATATGTTATGTTCTTACAACATCAAAACACTAAGTTTTGTCTACTCATATGCATTTATACTTATATATGTATCAATATATACACTTATTTATACTTATTTAGTTTACCTTTATACTTAATTAGTTCACATTTATACATGTTTATAATTATTTAGTTCACATTTATAATTTTAATATTTTTATTTTAAAGTGTAGTGTGTCATGATATACACTATCATAAAAAGGATGTCATGTATAAAGTGATACAATTTTAGTGAGTTTGTAATCATAATCATAATTTTAACTATATAGAACATATTTTAGGGCTCAACCAGGCCTGGCTTCATTACAAAATGAATGAACGAATCAATTTTGTTAAGGTGGAGGAAATTACGATCAATTTAAGCCTATTGAATATAATAATGTATATAAGATGTGATTTAAGGATAAATTACCTTATATTGAGTGATTTGATGCAATCAAGTATATAATTTGAGTAAAATTCAAATTAATGAAGCTAATTTTAATTATAAAGGGTTTAATTTGGGCCAATCAACCCCAATTGGATAACTAAAAAATAAAAATAGTCCAATGGTTGAATATGAATGGATTTGGATCTAATTTGATCCCCTTCAGCCTAAGTGCATGATTGCTATATGTGATTTGGGGCTTCATCAGCTCCAATTTCATCATAGAATAAAGTATACAATCATTTGTTTCAATGAAATATGAAAGTTTTCCATGTATAGGATGTGGTTTTGATCTCAATAAACTCAAATGTCATCATATAATGAATGAAATAGTTTATTGGTTCAATTGTGGAGGAAATTAAGCTGAATAGAAGGACCTTGAACATAATTGTGACTATACAACATGATTCAAGGTTAAATTAGATTTTATTTAATCATGGATTGAGCCAAATAGACAAATGGTGGAATTAGTGACATGAAATTTAAAAATTTTAGCCACATGAAACTATTTGCAATTGTATATGATGTTATTCAGAGTGGAATTGAACTCATTGTCATCAAATAATGAAAAAAATAGTTGGTTCATTCAATCAAAGAATAATTTAAGGCCAGTTTTAGGCCCTTCAACCTAACTTCATGAAAAATAAAGGAATAGGCTACATTTTTAATATTAATTTAGGTATATTAATTTTAATGGTTCTTAAGTTGATAAAGATGAAAATTAAAGAAAACTAAAAAATGTGGATTTTGGTGTGATCAATGTTGGATGATTGGTAAATCATATTATAAGTACATAAGATAAAAAAAGGAGAAAGGATGATTATTCATTCATCATTTCATTAGATTTAAAATTGCACAATGTTTTTAGGTAAACCTTAACTTGTGCAAAGAGTGGTTGTTTTATAAGATAACTTTCTTGTGTATTTTAGCCTAATATCATGCACTAATCTTGTGTAAACCTTAGGATGAAGAAAATCTAAAATGGATTGTGAAAATAATAAAATTATTAAAAATCTACATGATGCATATCATACATAGGCTAAAAGTCATGCAACAAAGATTTCAATGTTGTCTGATGTATAATTACAACTTGTGTAGTAAGTGGTCAAAAAAGGAAAATTGATTTATTTCCAAAACTAGCCATGCACCAGACATAAACATAAAAAAATTATTGAAAGAAATGGAATATTCCAAATACTTAATGATTTTAATACCATTGATCTAAGGTCATTTTATGGTAGACTTCCATGAAAGGAAATGGCTATATTTGATGATCTCAAACATTTAATTTTATAATTTTGAAAAGACAATACAAGAGTTGTACCCCAAACAAGAGATGGGGTGAAAATAAGAGTTGGTTCTCATAATCATGAAACAAAACCAAAACATTTATAATTTTGGAAAAATAACCATAAATTTCTATTAGTCAAAGATATTATGAGATGGCCAAACCATTTCATGTGAAAATAGATCAAAGACACACCATTTTTTTTTAGGAAACATGTTGATTTTTCATTTCACTATGTTTTTTCATCATATACATTGAAATTTGCATAATAAAAACATTTTTTAGGAATGTGGCATTGAATTTATACCAAAATTAGGCATGAAATTTATTCCAACCAATTTTTTTAGAAATACTAGATGAAAAGTTATTTTATAACAAAACATGTTTGGATAGAAATTATAGCATTTGTGGTAAATTGCCAAAATTTAAAAAAAAATGTATCCATGAAGAGAGTAAAAGTGTAATTGGAAAGGAATTTGTTGGTTTGATCAAATATAAATATATGAATTATCAAGTAAAAGATGGTAAAGAATCTAATAGGTGTGAGGTTGTTATAAAATAGATTCCTATTTCATAATTTATGGTCAAATTCATGGAGAAAACTATTTATAAGTATGGAAGGCACATAAATAAGGATAGATGGTTGGATAAACATTTCAAGCTAAGAAAGTACATATTCACACTTAGTTTTACTATTTTAATAATTGAACTTGCTGAGAATTACACATTAAATCCATAAATGGAAGTTCAGTCACAATATTACAACTCAATATAGTTTTCCATATTCTTGAATATAGCATTCATGGATGCACTTGATAATAAAAAGAAATATTAAAAATACTAAAGGACTAATATTTTTATGTTAGTGATGACTGATCACATTGTTAGAGTATATGCAAGTTTTTTTGAAGATGGTCTATGGATAATTGACTAAGAGGAACATTAATTTCAATAATAATTACATTTGGTCATACAATTTCACACCATAATTCAATAATACAAATATGTTTTACTAATTGAGCAAGATGTACGTTACCACTAGAATATAACATATTTTGAGTTTCACTAAGGCTAGCTATGGAAAAAGGGAGTATGACAGTGATGGATCATGTGTAAAATGAGACATTAAAAGAGAGTTGATGTTTTAATATGGAGTTGTTTTGACTGATGCAACAACCATTGTTAAATTATGTAATGAGAAAATTGGCCATGATGTTCAAGAAAATTATGTTGTTCATAGATATTTTTGGTTGATGGAGGAAGAACACATGGTAAAGTAAAAATATTGTATAAATATAATGATATAAATTAAGTTCCACTCATTACATAGCTCAAATTCAAGTTCTTGAAATATTTATATGTCACAATTGGCATGTTTCTATTTTTCATGCATGGATGCTATTTGGAATGAGTGTGAGTCCCAAGAGTGGGTGTATGAATGAAGATTCAGAATTCTAATTCCAATCGACACATATCATTTTCCACCAAAATTTCAACTTATAGATATGACATCATCACATGAATTTGAACATGTATCTAATCTAGTACAAATAAGTAGAATATTAATCATTGTGTATTATTTATTCTCATTATCTATATTGACAATGTCATTATAATGTTTTTTATATAAGGAATATTTTTTTAGTTATTACTAATGAGGAAAATGAAGAGATAACATATTATTATTAATTTTATTGTGTAGAATAAGATAAAAAAATGATGTCCCCAATCATATATGGAGAAAACATTGACTATCCCATTGGGTTTGTGGTAGTCAATAGAACTTAGATTCGATGATATCATATAAAAAAATCACATGTATGGTTGTTTTAATACTTTGAAACATTTAATAAGATACTAAAATATCTAAATTTGGTTATTGAAACATATATTCAACTGGTAAAATATCATGAAAGCATATTAAACTTGAATCTCTAAAAATCTCACGAGGCAGACCATGAATCTATTTTTAATGTTCTCAAGATTAGAGTAGATCTCAGTGGTTTATTGGATTGAAATTACAAGGTGTGTTGTCTTGTCAAATGTAAATTTATCTAATTTTAACAAATTTTGTAGATTTTGTAGGTAGTACATATAAATTTAATTTTTAGTCACCCACAAACAATGTTTTGTGTTGGTTAGTGGTGCCAAATAAACTTCCACCTTCATTTGGTTGGCATTGTTAGTAAATAATTTCATATTCTTGAAGCTAAAAAAAGTATAATATAAGTACTCAGTTATTAAAAAAGGGGCATTCTTGAGACTAGAATGGGTAGTGGGTCTCTTGATTGGGTATGATGGGAGGCCAATAACATATTCATGGATGTTACCCACCACCTCAAACATGTTTAATGCTCTAGTTTCATCCCATGAAGCACCGAATTTGGAGTTATACAATTGTTCAACTTTCACAATGTTTGTTGTCAATGCTTTTGTGATCCTTAAAAGTAGTGAAAACATGATTTTAGGTAGATTTGGATGACAAGGTAATGAGAGAATGTGTAATTCTAGTCTATATATGTGATCAAAGTTATGGATCTACAACTAGAGTTCTTAGAGGCATAAATGTTAGTAGGAGCTCAAGAACTGGTCTCTTCATAAAAAATGTTACATTTTAGAACTCATTACTAGAAATTGTGTAATGGATTGGTGTTTAAGGTTCCATAAATGTTCTCTAAGTTCAAATTATAAGTATTAAATACACATGTTAGGTTTCTTATAGTTCATCAAAACTACATATGACTTTTATTTTATGTACACCTAAAGTTAAGCTTTAAAATGTATGTTTCTTGTATAAGGAAGGGCATTCTTTAGGCTATAATGGGTGGTAGATATATTGACTAAGATGATGAGGCTAGTTCAGGATAGAGTATGATTATCATAAATTAGAGAGCTGAACACATAATAATCATAAATAAAAAATAGTATTGTATTCAACATATATCAGGGTAATACATGGGCTATTAAATAGCCAAGATCATTTACCAACTTCTTATAAATTAGGAAGGATGACAAATAATTAAACCATTAATAGAGATACAGGTATAACAAAAATATATTATTTCCATAAAAAATATATTTTACTAACCAACTAATCTATATACGTGATTTATAACTCACTCACACAATATCTATTTACCTCTTCATAAATGTCTAACTATAATTGCTAATGTAAAAGCTAATCCCTAACATTCCCCCCATAGTTTTACATGGTGCAAAAACATTCATAGTCTTATCTATAGTATGCTTCCAATAGCATGCCAAACTATGTGGAACATTGCCTTGATATAAAGAGAGCCTCACTCCTCCCATGGTTTTATAGGTTTACCACAAACCTTGACATGAACAAGACCCATCAACTATTCACCTCGTGTGGTTTTTTGGACCTTACCACAAACCTTTTCAAAATTCATGTAGTGACTTACATTGGTTCTTTCTATCCTTTCATAATGTTTTCACATTGGGGAACCATGTTTGAAATTTCACACAGATTGCATTACATGAACAGGCATTAATCTTTTGTTATTATTACATAGTAGAAATGAAAAAGCACACCACACTATGTCACCACATCATTGGTGCAACCCCACGTTGGTCACTGACGAGAGGTCACTAAAAGACCTCTATCTTTTGTGTATCCTCCAGTGTCTAGTAGAAGAAGTTGTTTCATGTCAATGTAGCTCAAGTGCATGAATTTTCTAAGAGAAATCCACCAACCCCACCCGGCTCCCTCGCACCCTCCCCTCTCCCCCCGCCCCCCTCCAATTTAGATGTCGCATACAAGCAAAAGTGCATCTATGAAGCAAATTTTTTTTTTTACAATTTTAACTTTGACTTAGGATGACATAAAGGATTGTTACAAATAACTATACTTTTGACAACTTGAACATTCTTGACACAAAACAACCATTTTTTAACTATTAGATGATAAACTATCATGACACATGACACTTTTTGATTTTTTATACATTTTTAAAAAATGAACCTTTAACTTAAAAATACTCAACTCCAAACTTTTAAAAAAAAGATTCAATTGGACACTTTTGATGACTCATACTACAAAACAACGTATACCACTAAATGACTTAACATTTTAAGGACTCATAATTTTTACGGACAATAAAGTCTCTTTTAACATAAAATAATATAATACTAACACTCGTTGTAAACATAAATACTTCTAAATAGGACTTTAACCATAATCCTAAACTAAAAATTAAACACATTTGGATTTTTGACAATTTTTGATATAAACTATTAAATGACTCGTGAGTTTTCCTCTTTAAAGACTCATAAAGAAGAGAAACTCGAAACTATATTTTAGAGATGAGAGACGTACTATATCATAAAACTTAAAACAGAACTAATAAAAGAGTAGACTCAAAAATTTAAATCTATAAATAATTCAAACCGGTTAGCTTTCACGATCTGCTATATATGAAGCTTGATTTGGATTGCATCTCAATATGTATATGCACGGTTGGCAAGATTCAGTGCCGTGGTTGACAAGATTTGATACCAAATTAATTAAAAGTAGAATGTGTATTCTGAAGAAGACAAATGCCAAACAGAATTGTAGGTGCACCCAGAGTACATGAGACATTTTACAGATCTATAAAAATTTGAATACGCCAGAGTGCATGAGATGTTTTACAAATTTTAGAGGACTCGATACTGAGCCAAATATGCAAGAAATGTCAAAAAAAATGAGTTGATCATTTGTCAGAGAACAAATGACTACCTCTATAAAGGATCAGGCCTTCGATGCACTTTATGACGTGTGACAGTTTTGAAATGCGCCCGATGTCTGATGGCAAATAATGCTATCCAGATGATTATGCAAGAAATACAATAAGTACCACATAAAATCCATAACAAACTTACTCAGCTGATTGGAAAGAAAGGTAATCAGGCAGTGGAACACTTCCCCTGAAGCCATTGGATTACAAAGAACAACAGACCAAAATGAATGAAATGCAAGGCACAGCTTCAACATATAATTATATGTAGCGCCATGTCACTCTTTATATAGTAATATAATGCACAAATTTGATCGATGCAAAATACCTTTTGACAAATAGCCAAGCTCTTAACTATGAAATGACATCCACTACATTGCAAAGAGTCAGATGTGCATGGGATGACTTTAACGTATATTTTCTAGGTTCAGCCATCTACGCTTCCGATTCTGATTTTTATTTGCACGACGCTTCTCACAAAACTACTGGATACAAATTAAGTAACCTATACTACTTGCTTTTCAATCAACATCGTATATTGTACTACCATTTCTAGGGGCAATTGAAAAACCAATAACTACCCCTTAGAATGTTCAGGATTCCATCGAATCACAGCCTATTATGATAGCAGATGATAAGGTTGGTTCAGGTCAGAGTGTGATTATCACAATTTAGAGAGCCAAACGCATAATAATCATAAAGCAAAAAATAATATTGTATTCAACATATATTAGGATAATACATGGGCTATTAAATAGCCAAGATGATTTACTAGCTTTCTATAAAGTAGGAAGGCTAACAAATAATTACCCCATAAAGAGAGACACTAGTATAACAAAAATATATTGTTTTCATAAACAATATATTTTACTAACCAACTAATCTATTTATGTGAGTTTTAGCTCACACAATATCTATTTACCTCTTGGTAAATGTCTAACTGTAGCTGCTAATGTACAAGATAATTCCTAATATAAGAAAGATGGGAGGCCAATAACCTGGTCATGGACATTGTCCAACACCCTCGACATGTTGACAACCCCATTTTTAAGTCATGAAGCACCAAAGGACAAGTTCTCTAATTATTGCTTTAACTTTGACAACATTTATGATCAATGCTTTTATGCTCCTAAACAGTAGTGAAAACACACTTCCATGAGGACTTGGATGTCAAGGTCATGGGAGCATATGTAGTTTACCTATCTATATGTGATCAAAGAGATGTATTTTCACCTAGAGTTATTGAAGGTATAAATGCTAGCTAGAACTCAAGAACTTGTATCTTTCCTTAAAAATTTGCATTTTAGGACCTATTATTACAACTTGTGCCATAGATTATTCCAAATGGTTCCATTGCATGCTATAGGATAAAATTATATGGATTTTATATGCACCCAATGTTTATTATAATTCATCTAGAAGACATGATTTTTTACACACACCTAAAGTTAGGTTAAAATACTACATTTTTCTTATATTGGGAAGGACATTCATGAAGCAAGTGTATGTAATGGATCTATTGATCAGGTGTGATGGGAGGAAAATAAAATGGTCTTGTATGTTATACACCATCGTAAATATGTTTAAAGTGCCATTTTTTAACCATGAGACAATGGAGGTGGATTTCTCCGACTACGACTTTAACTTTGACAATATTTGTTCTAAGTATTTCCACGTTCCTAAATAGTAGTGAAAACATGATTCTAGTTGTATTTGGAGATTGAGGTAATATGAGAATGTTTAATTTTCACATATAAACATGATTAAATAGATGTATTTTCATTTGGAGGTCCTAGAGGGATAAATGTTAGTTGGAGCTCAAAAACTTGTCTCTTCACTAAAATAACGTTGTATTTTAGGAACGTTTACTACAAATTGCATCATGTATTAGTATAAAAGGTTACATAAACATTATATTTTAATAAATTATGGGGACTCTCTATTCACACAAAGGTTATTTTGTTTCATCTAAATTACATTCGATTTATATTTTATACACGCCTGAAGTTAGACTAAAAATTGCATTTTTCTTGTATTGGGAAGGGCATTTTTTAGGCTGGCATGAGTGGTGGGTTCTTGCCCAGGCATGATGGGAAGACAATAAACTCATACTATAATTTATCCACCACCTTGTACATGATTATACTATCATTTTTATCCATGATATACTGAAGATAGAGTTTTCTAAATTCCACTTCAACTTTGAAAACATTTGTTGTTTGTGTTTTCATACACCTGAATAGTTGTGAAAACACACTTGTGGGTGGATTTAGATGTTTAGTTCATGAGAGTTCATCTAATTTTACTATATGTATTTGATTTGAATTAAGTATTTTAACTGAAGGTATCAGAGGCATCAATGCTAATTAGAACTCAAAAACTTACCTCTTCACTAAAAAACATTACATTTTAGGATGCTTTATTCAAAATTTTACCATAGATTGGTCTCAAAGGTTCCATTGGCATGGCAAGTGTTGAAACTATAGGGACTCAAATTGAATTCAATGGTTCTTTTGGTTTATCCAAATGGCATACAATTTCTATTTTAAGCACACATGAATTTGTCTTAAAAACTACATTTTTTTTGTATTGGTAAAGGCATTCTTAACGCTGAAATGGTTGGTGGGTCTCTCGAATATGCATGATGTGAGGCCAATAACCTATTAATAAATGTTATCTATCAACTTTTATGTTTTGAAACCACTATTTTTTATCCATGAAGCACTAAAGGTATAGTTATATAACTACTACTTGAACTTTGGCAACATTTGGTGTTAGTGTTTTCGTGCTTCTAAACAGTAGTGGAAACATGCTTCCATGTGGATTTGGATGTCTAAGTCATAGGATAACATCTAATTTTTTCTCAAAGTGATGGATTTTCACCTAGAGGTCCGAAAGGAATAAATTCTAAGTTGGAGATAAAGAACTTGTCTATTCTTTAAAAAATGTTGCATTTGGGGACCTATCCTTGTAACTTGTGCCATGTATTGGTATTGAAGGTTTCATTTACGTGTTCTAAGATCAAATTAAAAATCTTAAATATGAATTTGAGCATTTTTATAGTTAACCCAAATGGTATACTATTTTAATTTTATCCATGCTTGAATTTAGTCCAAAAAACTACATTTTTCTTATATTGGGAAGGGCATTCTCGAGGCTAGAATGGGTGGTAGGTCTCATGACTAGACATCATTGGAGGATGAAAACTTAGTATTAAATGTTATCCACTTTTGACATGTTGAAAACACCAATTTTGATCCACAAAGCACTGTAGGTGGAGTTCTTCAACTACTAATTCAGCTTTCATAACATTTATTGTTAGCTCTTTTGTGTTCCTAAATAGTTATGAAAAAATGATTTAGGGTAGATTTAGACATCAAGGTCATGGAATAACATGTAATTTGACTATCTAGATGTGAACTAGGTGATGTATTTTAAACTAGACGTCCCAAAGGCATAAATTTTAGTTGGAACTTATGAACTTGTCTCTTCACTAAAAAACATTACATTTTAGGACTTGGTACTACAACCTATTCCATAGATTGATCTCAAAGGTTCCATCAATGTGATATAGGTTTAAATTATATTGATTTGACATACATGGTACGTTTCTTCCAGTTCATCAAATGATATACAGTATTTGTTTTAAGCATACCTAAAGATAGGTTTAACACTATAATTT
>JARHVA010010053.1:185000-227785 GCA_037957365.1 Torreya grandis
AATCTAATTAATTTTCTTTAACCACTTAATCACACATTCAAGATATACAATAAAACTGAAACAATAATTTACACCACAACAGAGAGAGAGAGAGAGAGAGAGAGAGAGAGAGAGAGAGAGAGAGAGAGAGAGAGAGAGAGAGAGACCATATTTTTACGTGGAAACCCAAAGTGGGAAAAACTATAGAGAATAATCTCAAGTATATGAATGAGCACCAACTCAAAATATAAAGTTCACACCCACCAACTTGTAGGAGCACCAACCCCTTTGCCTAGCACAAACATAGTAACTATTTGTGAGCACCAACCCATAGGAGCACCAACTCCTCTTATGTATAAAACATAACTATCTCTCAATGTTGGTTACTCAACAAATGATAGAACTCTACAATATCTCCTACTTTCCTCTCTTCAAAAACAAATACAAACCATGCACTATCTTGAATATTATAAATGGATTCTCAAGCCTTTATTTATATCTTTCCAAATGACCTTTGACATTTACCCTTTGTGACCCTTCAATCCTCATAGAAAGTGGTGCCAAACTTGCATTACCCTTCGTATCCTTGCATTTGAAAAGTCATATGCCGACCCTTCATAAGCAAAAGCATCCTTTCCTCTTTTGTCTTTATCTTGGTGACTTTTTTTATTCCTCAAAGTGTCTATTCATGGAAAAATGTGCCATCCCTCTTTTGTCTTCACATGGTGACTCTTGGAATTCCTCAAGATGACTCTTCATGAGAAAATGTGTCCTATTCCTCTTTTGTCTTTTACCCCGTGAATCATTGACTTATCCATGGGCCTTCTTTTGACTTATATACAACCAAAAATATATTCGTTAATATTAACACATATTAGCCAAGATATAAATATTAAAAACACCATTAAATGCAATGGGGCCTTATCACCAATAATGCTAGACCTTTAACATCAATGACAATATTTCCAACAATCTCCCCCTTTGTCATTAATGGCAACCTAAAACTGAAACTACCACATCCTAAAACTTGCACATACTTCCATTTGAAAAACATATAGTAACTCTCCCTTATTGTAGCAACATGTACCTGTACCTATTATTCTCCCCCTTTGACATCAATGGCAAATGGCCTACTTGGAGCTAACACTTAGCTCCCCCTTAATTAGTGTTGAACCTCAATGGCAGGAAGTAGAAGAAATTACTCTGAACTTCTCTTGTAGATACTTAAATGTGTATTTTGGTAGTGCCTTTGTGAAAATATCTACAATCTGCTCTATAGTACTAATATACTCCATCTTAACCTGTTGATCTACAACCTGCTCTCTCAAGAAGTGATATCTAATGGGAATATATTTTGTTCTTGAATGCATCACTGGATTCTTTGAAATATTTAGAGCACTTGTGTTATCACAAAAAATATAAATAGATTCATCATATTTTACCTTAATATCTTCCAAAGTTTGCTTCATCCAAATCACTTGAGTATAACACAAAACCACTGCAGTATATTTTGCTTCAACTGTATAAAGTGATACTAAATTATACTTTTTGCTTAGCTATGATACTAAGCTATCACCAAGAAAGAAATCTCCTCCACTTGTACTCTTTCTGTCATCCAAGCACCTTGCCCAATTTGAATCTGTATCAGCAACCAAAGTGAAATATCTTCCTGTGAGATACCATAATCTATAATCTAATGTCCCCTTGATATATCTAAATATTCTCTTTACCAACTAAACATGACTATCTTTTGGAGATGACTGATATCTTGCAACCATACCTACTACATGCATGATGTCTGGCCTTGATGCTGTCAAATATAAAAGACTACCAATCATATATCTATATAAATATTGATTTGTAATAGATGAATCTTCATCCTTGCTCACCTTATTTCTTATACACATTGGTGTGCCAACTGGTGCACAATCCTCAAAACCAAATTTCTTCAACATTTCCTTAGCATATTTACTTTGAGATATGAAAATTTCTTAATCTGACTAAAATATTTGCAATCCTAAGAAAAATAAAAATTCTCCAAGCATAAACATCTCAAATTATTTTTGCATATTATCATAAAATTCTTTTGTCATCTTTTCAATATTTCTTCCAAAAATAATGTCATCAATATATACCACAAAAATCAATTGATTCTCACCTTCTATTTTGATGTAGAGATTACTATCAACAAATCCTCTCTTGAAACCTTGATCTTGCAGGTGCTTATCAAGTCTTGCATACCAAGCTGTGGAAGCTTGTTTCAATCCATACAATGCTTTCTTCAATCTACATACATGACTACTAATATTTGAGAGAATAAATCCCTCAATCTACTCAATGTAGACCTCTTCTTCTAGATTCCCATTTGGAAAGGTATATTTGACATCCATCTGAAACACTTTGAAATTTTTAAACACTGCATATGCAAGAAACATTCTAGTAGCCTCTAACCTTGCCACTGGTGCAAAAGTTTCTTCAAAATCTATTCTCTCAATCTGAGCATATCCTTTACATATTAATATTGCTTTATTTTGGGTCACTTCTCCATTTTCATTCAAATTATTGCTATAAACCCATTTTGTTCCTATCACATTATGGTCTTTTAGTCTAGGCACTAATTCCCAAGTATCATTCTTTTCTATCTAATTTAATTCTTCATCAATAGCCTTAACCCAATACTTATCATGTCTACCTTCTAAAAAAATTTATTCTAAATTTTGGATAACAAAACAAAATTAACTTGCTCAGATTCACTTACCATCATTCTTTTGGTACAAATTCTTTCATTTATGTCCCCAATGATGTCACTTTCATTATGATTTATTTGAACATATTTGGATGGATTTTTGGTGTCCTTTTTCTCCTTCTTCTCATCTTCATTTGATTCTTCAAAATCTTCCTCTTCAATGATTTCAGGAATGTCTATTGGATCACTGATTCTTTGTGTTCCATCTTCTTCTATCCTAACACTTGCACTTTCAAAAAAATTCTTGGTTATTTTTTTATGACATTTATAAGTTTTAATTTTGTAAGAATAACCAGGAAATATACCTTCATCTACTCTGGATTCAAACTTACCAAGTTTTTCATCGACTCTTTTTATGAATCATATGCTATCAAAAACTTTACAATAATTAACTGTTGCTGGTTTGTCTTTCCATAGCTCATAATGAGTCTTGTCACTATTGACTCTTGATAATTATTTATTATGAATATGCACTATTATATAAACTACCTCTCTCCAATATTTATCTGCTATCTTGGATTCATTTAGCATTGTCATCACCATCTCTTGGACTGTTCTATTTTTTTGTTCAACTCCTCCATTTTACTATGGAGTTATGGCTACTGAATAATGTCTCTTTATTCCATGGTCTTCACAAAATTTAATAAATTGATATGACATGAATTATCCTCATTGATCTAATCTTAGACACTTAATCTTCAAACTGGTTTCATTCCCCACTAGTGCTTTGAATGCTTTGAAATATCTAAAAGCTTCTGATTTTTTGTTTCAAAACATTACCCAAGTCATATATGAAAAATAATCAATAAGTAACATGAAATATTTCTCAATTTGAGTACTTTGAGTTCTCGTAGGTCCACATAAATCAGTGTGAACAAGCTCTATCATCTGAGTGGTTGAGTACTCTTTTATTTTGAACCACCTTCTAGCCTGCTTTCCATGCTGATAAGGTTCACAAAGTGTGTCAGATGGCTTTGCAATCTTTTGAAGATTTTTGATTACTTGTTTCTTGTTGATGTTGACAAGATTTTCAAAATTTATGTGCCCCATTCTCTTGTGCCATATCCAAATTTCTTCAATATGACTCAAATAACATTTTTGACCTTTGATGTATAATAGCATATACAAATTATTGCTTATTTTTTGAGCATCTGCAACTAACACATATGGATCTTTTCTTCTTATTTCACAACCTTATACATAAAAATTTAGTGTGTGACCCTGATCACAATTGACTGACACTGGAAATATTATGCTTAAGACCTTCTACATACAAAACATTTTTAATTTTATCTCTACATTATCCAAACTTAGTGTACCTTTTCTAGCAATTTTGGCAGTAGTATTGTCTCTAACTTTCACTATGCCACCATTGATCTTCTTCAAGGTTATGAAATTTCTCTTGTCTCTTGTCATGTGCCTCAAAAGTCCACTATCAATGAACCATGGTTTTTCGTCATTTCTTGCATGCAAAGATATCTATACCAACATAGATTTTTCAGGTTGTTTCTTTTGCCATGAACCTATCTAAACTTTCTTCTGGATGAATGGAGCATTAAAACTCTAGTCTTTTTTTACTAACTCAAACACACTTCTATAGTACCAAGCTAGGTGTCCAAAGTTGTTTCACTTGTAACATATTATAGACTCTTCATCAAAACCTGATAGAGGAGCAAAATAGTTGTGGCTTCTGCTTGACTCTGTATGAATTTCCTTCTCCTTATTTCTAAAATTGTTAGCCCTATTTTGACATTCTATTTTCTTATGACCGTATCCATTACAATAAAAATAGTAACCATAAAAATAGGACTTGTTTGTGTATCTTTAACCTAATTGTCTTTTATAGCTCTATTCCCTCTAGCCTTCTTTGTTTGAGATGCCCTCTGTATTCTTAACTTTTTCCTTTTTATTTCTTCTTTTGTAAGAACTTCAGCATAGCTCTTTCCTTTTTTTTTTTCTATGAAAGTAGTGACCTCCTCTTTCTCTTTTTCAAATCCAATACCTATCTTATCTGACATTGATCTTTGATTTTCTAATATCTTATTCAAAATATTAGTGTTATTCTCAAATTTTGAATCATTGGCTACTCTATCATTGATTGCTTTATTTATTTTCTCAAGATCTGTTTTTAAAGAAGCAATTTAAATAACATACCTTTCACATTCTTTACTTACTATTTTCGACTATGCTGTTAGATATTCTTCTTAACTTCTTCAAAGTGTGCTTGTAGATCTTCAATTATTTTCTTTGACTCCTTTTCATTTTTCTCGATCTAGAGCTTTAATCTTCGATTCTTATTTTCAAGAACTTTTAACTCTTCTAAGGCACAAATGAGTTATCCTTCCATATTCACTTTAGCTTCATTATATTTTTCTTCTTGATCATCTGTACTTTTTCTTGTAGAGGCATCTTTATTTGTGGCCATGAATAGAATCTCTTCTTCTTCTAAATCACTGACTCCACTATCTTTGGCTAAGCTAGAATCTTTAGAATACAAACTCTTCTTCTGGAATCCCTTCTTGAATTTACCTTTGAAATTCTTCTTCTATATAGACTTTCCTTATTCATTGTCATCATTAACCTTATTTGGATATTTAGCTATAAAATGTCCAATCTTTCTATAATTAAAACATTTAAAAGGTGATTTTCCTTAATATTTACCTATGCCCTTTTTTGGCTTGCAAATCAATAGAGCTCTATTGTCATCTTCATCATTGCAATAACTATCACTTAATTCTTGAATCTTAGCCTTCTCTTTCTTTGATATCTTGAAAATAGCTTCTCTCTTTGAGGGTTTATCTTGTTCAGTCTGCATCTCATATACCATAAGAATACAATGAAGCTCATCCATCTTTAGCTTGGTTAAATTCTTCATTTCTTCAATTGCCAAAACATTTGCATTATATCTTAATGGTAGAGATCTCAAAAAAATTTGAACCATAATTGATTCTTCTAAATTTTATCCAAGACCTTGATTCTAATTAACTATTTGATCAACCCGCAAAAGATAACTTGCTATATTTTATTCCTCTTCTATCTTCAAACTCTCAAACTATCTTTTGAAAGTCTGAAGCTTAGCTTGCCAAACCTTTCCATGACCTTTGTAAATATTATCAATTTTTACCCATGTTTCATGAGAAAATTTACATTGCATAGCTTTAACAGATTTTGATTCACATAAACCACATAAAATAGCATTTAAATATTTAGCATTATTTTCACTTGCCTTCTTTTCTGCTGGAGTAGTTACAAGTGTCTGTGACTCTTCATATTCTCCACCACTACTTTCCATATGTCAAATCCAAGGGCCATCAAATAATGCTTCATCCTTATGCTCCAAAAAACATAATTCATCCCATCAAAAAAAGGTGCCTTATTTGTATAAAATCCTTCATGTGATCTAGCCATAGTGCTTTCTCGATCTACCTTCAAGCTGTAAAACTTTTTCAAAAGGGACCTACTCTGATACCAATTGTTAATCATGAAATATGTTGAGAGGAGGGGGTGAAATATTATATTATATATCTTTTTATTTAATCTAATTTCTTTCTTTAACCACTTACTCACACATTCAAGATATGCAATAAAACTGAAACAATAATTTGCACCACACAATAGAGAGAGAGAGACACCAAATTTTTACATGGAAATGCAAAGTGGGAAAAACCACAGAGAATAATCTCAAGCATATGAATGAGCACCAACATAAAATACAAGGTTCTCAAGCATCAACTTGTAGGAGCACCAACCCCTTCGTTAAGCACCACCAACATAGCAACTATTTGTGAGCACCAACCCATAGGAGAACTAACCCCTTGCAAAGATTTGTGATCACCAACCCACAAGAGCACCAACCCCTCTTGTGTATAAAACACAATTATCTCTCAATGTTGCTTACTCAACAAATGATAGAACATTACAATATCTCCTACTTTTCTCTCTTTAAAAACAAATACAAACTATGTACTCTCTTGCATATTACAAATGACTTCTCAACATTTTATTTATAGCTTTCCAAATGACCTTTGGTATTCACCCTTTGTTACTCTTCAATCCTCATAGAAAATGGTGCCAAACTTGTATGACCCTTAATATCTTTGCATTATAAAATTCATATGGTTACCATTCATAAGCAAAAGCATCCTTTCCTCTTTTGTCTTTATCTTGGTGAATTTTCATATTCCTCAAAGTGCCTCTTCATGGAAAAAAGTGCCATACCTCTTTTGTCTTCATAGGGTGATTCTTGGAATTCCTTAAGATGACTCTTCACGAGAAAATGTGTCCTATTCCTCCTTCATCTTTTACCCTATAACTCTTTGACTTCTCCATGGGCCTTCTTTTGACTTAAATGCAACCAAAAATATATTCATTAATATTAAATAAATATTAACACACATAAGCCAAGATATGAATATTAAAAACACCATTAAATGCAATGGGGCCTTTATCACCAATAATGCTAGACCTTTGACATCAATGACAATATTTCCAACACATTATAAAATGTAAATGGCACTTATGATATTTTTGGGCATAAATATCTCATGATGAGACCATGTTAGACTCATCCAAAAATCACTGTTTTGGAATCACTTAGTCAAATATGTCACCCTTATGATAGCATGGATGAGTGGAGTCTTATATAAGGGTTCAACATATTATAATTTCATGGAGTTTTTAAATCCCCAATATGTTTAAAATATGCAAGTTGATATTGTAAAGGGGATTAATTTATCCTCTGTGTTGAAATATAAATATAGTATTGAGTTTGAAAAGTGGCCATCCATAACTTTAATATAATTAATATAAAAAATGTTTGAATGAACTATTATAATTAAATAAAACTAAATGGGGGAGTTATGCAATAGATAAGTGGGCATGGAAGGAACCTAATTTTCTTTGCCTTGAATGTAGCACCTTAAAAAATGTCATCAAAATTATATAACTCAAAAATCTAATAGATTTTATGCCATGGCATACATTAATTGAGATTCAAGACCATCATGGACCACAATTACACACACACACACACACACACACACACACACACACACACACACACACACACACACACACACACACACACACGCACGCACGCACGCACACACGCACGCACGCACGCACGCACGCACGCACGCACGCACATGCACACGCACACACGCATGCACGCACACACACATGCACACACACATGCACACGAACGTGCACACGCACGTGCATGTGTACACACACGTACACACGCACGCACGCACGCACGCACACACACACACACACACACACACACACACACACACACACACACACACACACACACACACACACACACACACACACACACACACACACACACACACACACACACACACACAATATTATAATATGGTGTTCAAGAAAATGTAACAAGGGTGCCATATGCCAAGTCCTTGTAGGAGCTAGTATATTTTCTTATTGTTAGTTGTTGATTGATATTTCCTAAAAATTAAGTTGATGTAAGACATGTTATTACATTGAATGAGAAATAGAAATAGGTTTATTATTTAATCATGAATGAAAAATTTTAGATAAGAAGTGACATATAAGTTGATGGAAAAATATTGATGTATTCACATGTGCTCTAGCATTGGATGGGCTTGAACTGCTTTGTTGATGGCAAAATAGATGTCAATTTTTTTTTTATTGCATTAAATGCTACATGGACTTGTTCAACTAATTTGATGTTTCCCATGATTTAAAATGAAGTATTTGAGTATGCATATAAAATAATTATTTATAGTTTTTGACTTTTTTATTTTAATTGAATGTGTAGTTTCAAGAAATTGAACAAAGAGAGGCCAAGTGTCCTAATTGAATTGAGTGTAATCAAATGCAAAGAAAATTAAATTGTCTAAGTACTTTTAAATTAATGTATAAATTAATTTAATGTTGTGACAATCCTAGGCAACATAAAACAAACTACTAAACATGGACTAAATGTATAAGCTTATACATAGAATGCATGTTTATGATATAGTTAGCATAAAAATACATTTTTTTCAAAAGAATATTCAATCACAGGAAATTACATGACTAGAGATAAACATAGTTTTAAGTTAACATGAAATTACTAAAAGTTTCCTTCTGACATGGTTGTAGATGTGTGTCAAACTTGCATGCTTCCATTCATCACTATAGTTACTGTAATGACTTGAGTTCTAACTTTCATGGACATTGTTACTATGGCCATGCCAACTGGAGGTATTTTTGAAGTCACATTGTAGTGCATTATGGAGGTGTTAAGAAATACCCTGGTGTCTAATATGATTGTTTTGATACTTATATTTTTAGGTACAAGGCATGGCTAGCCTAAAATGAAATATCAATAACATCAAAATATAACAAAGGTTAGTTGAATAACTATGGGAGTTTGTTCATCATCCTCATGTGAGTGGTTAATGTCACTCTTAACTCTACATAAAGGGTTTATGTGTTATTAGCCACTTTTATAGAAAAAAATATTAATTATACAATATAATCATTGGTTTTATAAACATTCCCTTAAATCACTACTCTAAATTTATCATCTGCAACCTAGAGAAAATCTCAAAAAGGGGATTCAAAACCAAATACCCAATGGGATTGATTACTCTAGTAACCCCTCATATATTTCAAAATTGAGATATTTTATCTTTCATAATTATTAAAATGTTGTACTAAAACTTTCAACTATTGATTACATTCAGTCAAGCTAACCTCTTCTATCAACTACATGATTTATAGTTACTATCATGACTTGAGTTCTAACTTGCATGGACATTGTTAATATGGACATTTCAACTGGAGTTATTTCTGAAGTCACATCTAAAGTGCCTTATGGAGGTGTTAGCGAATCCCATATTATTTAATTTGATTGGTATTGTACTTATATTTGTAGGTATAAGGCATGGCTAGCCTAAAATGCAATATCAATAGCCTCAAATTGTAGAAAAGGTTAGTTGAAAAACTATGGGAGCTTGTTTATCATCCTCATGTGATTGATCAATGTCACTCTTACCTCTATATAAAGGGTTTATGTGGTAGTAACCATTTTTATGGAAAAATTTATTAATTATACAATCTCTTCATTAGTTCTATAAATGGTCCCTTAAATAACTATTCTAAAACTATCATCTAAAACCCAGAGAATATCTCAAAAAATGGATTCAAAACCAAATACCCAACGGGATTGAATACTCTAGTAACCCTCATGTCTTCAAAATTGAGATATTTTATCTTTCATGCTTTTTCAAATCTTGTATTAAAAATTGCAACTATTTATTCCATTTAGTCAAACTAGCCTCTTCTAGCAACTACATGATTTTAGGCCCATGAAACATCTGGTGTTGTTATTAAATTCAATTGGGTGTATACCCTATTTCTTGCATCTTGGCTAAAAACATAGAGCTTGGCCTCCAAGGTCTTACTTTTATAAACTAATTCATAGTCATCCCCCCATTTAGGCTAGGAATTATCCTTTGTAGACCTTCTCAATAGGATTATGTCATACAACTTCTTTGTTACACCCTATACATGGTCAATGGTTTCCTTTAAGGGTTGAATAGTGTTCCTCTCTTGAGACTTCTGACCAGTTTGATCATAACTTATAAACATGTATTTTATCACTCCTCTTATGGATTCTGTAGGCACTCCTTTTTTTCCACTTCTATGTCTAAATGGACATCAAACTAATTTATTGAAAACAATGCAAATTAATCCTTAAAATCATTATTCATCCCAAATCCAACCTCACATTAGAAATAAGTGCTCTTAATCAAATCAATGAATATATAATTGGGTCATTACCATGTATGCAATAATAACATCTCTATGATTGATCCCTAATTGAATTATGACCTAGAAAATTAATTTTTGTGACCAAGGGTGAGGGATAACCTTACATAAATTCAGAAAATGTAATTAACCTGATCAAAATCACTTAATTGTTTAAACCTAATTAAATGCATGGTGTAAAATTTCATGGCTAATTAGTGAATTTATATTTTTAAAAATTCATAAATCTATATTTGATGACATCATCATGACATCAGATAAATATATAAAATCCATATCTTTCAAAATTTCTTATTTTCTAAATTCACTAATTAAATTTATTACTCAACTCTCATGACAAGTGGCCAAGTGGATCACAGATAATTAATGAATTTATATTTTTGTAAATTCATAAATTTTTGTAAAATGTCTTTTATGAGTTTTCAATCCACTTTTTAAATATTAGGACTTGGGTGGGAGACATAACCATTCTTGACCCATGTCTCTCACATTCCCCTCATGTTTATCTTTGACCCAACCTAGAGTTAGCCTAAGTCAACCTAGGGTTAGACTGACTCAACCAATATTATTTCTAAACCTAACCTTCTTGGGGTTAGATTTAGTTTTGAGACATATAAATACATGTTCCAAGACACCTATAAAAGAAGCTAGTTAGTGTTAATAACTAATGCATAATTGCCTATAAGAGAGTTTCACATGCCAAGCCAAAGCCAAACCAAATCTAAATCTTAGTCCAACTTTACCAAGGTGAAAATGATAGGTTTTACAAGGAGCACCATTTCCAAATATTCTCTTATCACACAATCAAGCACATAAATTCATGGCCAACACACAACTCTTGCTCTCAAGGAAGGTAAGTATTGTTTATTTTTTCTTCTTTTGTTAGTTACTTGTATTATTATCTTGTTCCTTGAGTGTCTATCCTAGAGGTGTAAGTCTCATTGGTGTATTTTTAATTGATTTTGATGATACTAATATACCCTTAGTTTCCTTACATACATAATGAAATACCCAATGGAACAACTATTCATAACTATGCACCCCATAAAATTGTCTTGTTCTTAGTATCTTATTCCAATTTTTTTAATTTTGTTACTAAAAAATGGCCCATAAAGTCTTCATAACATTTTATGTATTGACTATTTTTTAAATTTTTTTTAGGGATGAATTTAAGTTTCTCAATAAAATCCTCTAAAATCATTTTATGTCTGTATGCTCTCCCCCGTCTCTTATAAGGGAATTCAGGTGACCAAAAGCACTTTATTCATTGCCTTGTTTGCTTAGATAAAAAGTAAAAGAATGTCATGTACGCCCTCCCAAATCTCCAAGTGACTTAGACGATCTAAAATCACCTATAAATTCCATTCCATTTTCTTTTCTTTTTTTCTTGTATTTATCTTATGGGTGGGATCTCGCTCCTCCTTCACAAGTTCTCTAGGTGTGTGTTGACCTAGGGTTTCATATCTTAGCATCATACCAAACCAATTCCATGATGTGGTATATAAATAGGGGCATGTGATACTAGGATTGCTAGGGGGATGAGTAGATAACCTCTTAGATCCTAATAAAAACTTGATTTAGGTCTCGTTAATTATTGAACTAAAGTAAGAAGTACATAGATGGAGTCACTATGCAAAGGAATATATCCTTGCATAGTAAGTTAGTATGAACTCAATTTAAATGATTTCATCTCTAGTGTTAACCACACCTGGGATCATCTAGATTGATTGAAACTTATAGTTTTTAGATAAATCCCACTTTCCATAGAAATATTTTTAATGCAAGATAAGTAGCCTAAAGATCCATGTTATTATACAAATCCTTCAGATAATAGGGAGCCTAAACAACCCTAATTTTTCATATGCATCTAATTTTATTAGATTAACAAAATATTTCCTCCCAAGAAGGAATATATCGATGTAATTTGACAATATGAATAAACCTTCTCATTTTTTAGGGATAAGATGATACACTTAGGTGTTTTTATGTCTATTTCTCTTACTTGTATTATTCTGGGTCTAAAACTATTTTATTTGTAAAAAATGTGTGAAAATAAGCCATAAACGAATCACACATTTTAAACCCCTTTAGCCTAATAGGTTTTATTTTTTCCATTTAATACCATAGTTTACCTTAGACATTTTCAAAATATTTGTGTGTGTGTCACTTGTTTGAATGGGGCCTTGTTACACTATCGATCGCATCCCAAGTTTTTGCCTTAAGAGTTTTAAAATAAAGACCATTATCATACACTCTGAGTGAGATAGCATCATTGTGCTTCTCATGTTATTTCAAAAAACATTGCCTTATTTTAAATTGAGTTCAAAACCATGTATGTCCTTGTTCTAAAATTGGGTTCATTATGTCATCCATTTGAGTCTAGGATGTTATCCATTTGAAACATCCATGTATTTTATAACAAGTTCAAAATTTGTGTAGTGAAGTTCATATTCAAAATTCTGTGGTTTATACCTATGCCTTGATTTATGTTGGCTTGTATTATTACCTCTTACATTTGAATTTTGCAACTTGGACTAATTCCTTACTTTCTTTAAAGACTCTTTTACCTAGATTTCAAAAGTGATTTATTTTTTATGTGCCACTACGTTTGAAACTCTTTTTTAAAGTACAACCTTAATAAAAATTAGATTAAATTAGAGCCTTACTTATCACTTGAGCTTGAATGAATTACTCATCGCTCTTATTTTTGCTTAGTTGAGATTGAATTTCTAAATTAGTTTTTGGCATATGCCTAGAATGAATGTCTTATGCAAATATCAAGTTTGTTTTTGAATCCTTGTGCCTAGATTGAGTCCAACTGTTTTGAATTGTTTTAAAGTCATTTTAATTAGCTTTTAAGTTTTACCTCGACCAAGTTTGTTTTCATGTCTAGCTTTGTGCCTTGTTTCTGAGTACCTAGCATTTACTTTTCAATTTTTAGACTTACATTATTTTAAAGTCTAGTTTTGTCCCTTGTTTCTAAAGTCCTACCATTTTCCTTAGATTTTTGATTTTGTTCATTCCTTTCAAGTCTATATTTGTGCCTTGTTTCCAAAGATGTATCATTTGCCTTAGGTTTTAGATTTTTTTTTATACCTTTGGAGTCTAGCTTTGTACCTTATTTCCAAATACCTAGCACCATTTCATTTTAGACCTCAATTATATTTATTTGAGGCACATTTCCAAGACTAAGATTCAAATTTATCATTAATTTGACCATTTGTGTGAGAGACCTTGGAGATAATTAAGATTAATTTTCCATTGATATATTTCAATAAGAGTTCCATTGTAGGACAAGTTTGAACATTTTAAAGCAATAGATCAAGTAATTATTCATAGACCAATGTCACTTTGAAACCTAGACCTAGACTAAGACCATTTTTTTCAACCAAGACAACCCTCTTTGGGCTAATTTACAAGCCCATCCATGTCAATTATCACATGCCATGATCACCTTTTTGGGGGATAATTAAAGTACAAAGTTTTCCATTTCAATGATAATGGCACTTGATCCAATACTTATGCCAATAATCATCCTTGTTAGAATAAGCTAATAGGTGATCTTATTGTAGAGTGGGCACACAAAAATTATAAGACAACAATGACCTTTCTTGTATTAAAAAATATGCAGGAAGAGGTGAAATAAGTGCCTAATGTATTAACTTTCCTTTCTTACCAATTTTTTTCTATATTATAATAGACTAGTGAAGAGGAATATAAATAAGCAGTAGGGGGAGTTAACTCCCAAGAGAAATCACTATGGTATTGAGTGTAACTCACTATGGAACTCATAGGAGAACTCATAGTGGTACTCATTTGAACTCTAGATGGAACTCTAAGTGGAAGTCACCCTCTCACCCACTTAACCTCTTATCACACCGAAGTAAGATAAAGTTATATATGTAAGGATTATCCATTTAATAAGTAAATAGAATAATAAATATCACACACCAACACCCCCATTGAAGAATAGCTTAGGTGGGTGAAAGAAAATATGGGCCCTGACAACAAGGCATAAGGAGGTACCCACATACAATGCAACTCTAAAAAAATGGAATAAAAGGAGAAAACCTAGTGGGAAAAAACTCCACCCCCCGACCCCCCCACACAAAAAAGAAGAGAGAAATAAAATAAGGTAGGACTAGAAAACCCACTCCAACACCCGCCCCCCCCCCCCCCCCCCCCCCCCGCTTTAAGCATAGATTAGGTGGGATAGAAAATTTGGTCCTAATAATGATGCTTGATGGGCTACCCAAGTATATAGAAATGATCCTAATATCCTAAAAAATATGAAGGATGTGTATCTCCACAAAGAAGAGGAAGAAGGTAAGTGCAAAATGTCACATGGAGAATGTTGTAGTAGGTACCTATATAACAAATTTTGTCTCTTACTTTTAGAAGAAGGAAACCATGAGCTATCAAAATATTGAATTGCCACTCAAGTGGAATATAGATAGGAGTCATGATGTAGATCTCTGAAAAATGCTCAAATGTCTCCCTATTAATGCTCAAATGTGCTAAATTCTAACCAGATATTATAGGATTAACTATAGAAGATGGAAATGAATAGAATAAAATGAAAGGGAGAGAGTACCCAAATATGAAGATAGACATAGAACCTTTATTTAAATAATGTACATGGGAAGAGGAGATCAAAGCTCAATAATCATCAAAATTGAAGATTGGTTTGCAAATAAATCACTCAAATTTACAAGATGAATTCCCATAGGAACATATGAGGCTTCAATACTCTCAATGTGTATAATCTCACTAAAATCAGTAAAGCCCCCCAAAATACAAGTCTATGAAGGCTCTGAAAGAGAAATAATCTACACAGTCTAATTGATGTAGTGTCTATAATGAGACAACTAAGGTCTAGTAAAATTTCATCCTATAGCGGGGGATTGATATAAGGAAGAGAAATATACACAATGGATTTATCATCACAAGAAACAAAAGTAGGAGGACAGAGTAGAATATTCTCAAAAGAGGCAATAGGAAGCATAAGAGGAGGTGTGACATAAATTTTAGTAGGATCACTAAAAATACTCTTTAGTATGCTCTGAATATTGTAGGGACACTCAATATATTCCACATAGAAATGAAGATCCATGGAAACATGTATTAATAGAGTGGAAAAAACCTTGTCATAAGTATTTTCCTACATATCAAACCAAATAGTATCAGTGGGTGAAGGAATCTATCCATATGGGAATGGAATACAATTCTTGTGTCTAAGCAGGTGTTTAGTGAAGCACACCACAAAGCATAATTTTCCTTCCCAAGAAGGATCACTATAAATTAAATAACTCTCCTCTTCTGGAGTCTCTAAAATAGGGTTGACATGACCAAGAGAAGACACCAAATAAGTGCACAACTTAATAGTATAAATTGCAATTAACTCCTAAAACACACCCATGAAATGAACGTCACACACAATTGAGAATGCATCCAAGTTATAAATGATTTCTAGAGTGAGGGATATTGCACATTCAAAATTGGGATGTTGGACATAACTAAAAATTTATCAATTTATGAGTAAGCACTAATTACAATTTATAAAGGAGAAGGGCTCACAACATAGGTAACCCCCTGAATATGACACTTGATAAATTTATTATGTTTTAAAAGACAATGTAGACCAATAGAAATAAGATTAGAAAACACGCACTTTTTAAAAATTAGCACACAATTATGAATTACCAATCAAAAGTTATAACAATTTACATTTCTTGTCATTAATGGCCTATTTAATGAACTTTCACTAAAATTTTAAATGCATAATGAGTTTAAATACCAAGCATGTCATGTAACCACTCATAATAATCACAAAATTTTAGTCCTATTAAAATAAACTAAGGTCAAAAATACCCCTTTTTCTTACCCATGTGTTCTCGACTAGAAACAAACCACTTAAGGTAAAATAAAATAGCTATTTAAAAATAGTAATAAAAAAATAGATAATATTAAAATGATTTTAGATCATATTTATCAAAAAGTGATTAGGGTAGAATTAGGTTCTGACTTATTAAGGAGAAGAGTAATTTGTATAGCTCTAACACTTTTACAAAGAAAAGAAGAGACCAATGCTACCATATGCATGCACAGGTTAGATCTAAAAAAAGAGCTTGTGGAGTGACCATTGATCATGCATAAGTTTTCAAAGAGATTAAAACACCATTAGTAGGTCTAGAGAAATTTAAAATTGTAATGATTAGGTCTGAGGAGAAACCAAAAATCTAGGAATGTGAAACCGTGCTCAGCCAAATCTTACCAATCCATGATCGACACAAAATAAAAAAATATGTCTATTTTTATTGAGGATAATGAGCATTAACTCCAAGATTCTATAATGGAAATATAGGGCATTGAGAAGGCTTGATAGCCTATTGGTGGGACATACATTGCATATTCCACTTGGTGTTTGGCATGGAGATAGAAGGCATGATGAGTGGTGGTGCAATAGGACATTTATATGTGTAGGCCAAGAAGGGTGAGCCAAGAAATGTAGGCAATGTTGGTTATGAGTGTTACCTTGGTGGTTGCTATGAAAATGACACCATGAAACATCTTGCTTTCTAGAAGCACATTGGTAACTACCCCAATAAATGGAAGAGTAATCATTTTGGTGCTTAAGGATAACAATAAAGTGGCCCTCTACAAGAAGACTTAATGGCTCAGCTTGTACAAGGGTTTGTGAGTACACAACTATATCTACCATGGATGAAATATAGTACTCTCTATTGTATTTCTTGAAGGTTTCACCATGGGTTGTGGCTTTATATCCAAGATGTGAGCTATGGGAAGTAATAACAAAGGCCCTGTGCCTCCATAAAATAAGACAAATATTGACTTTTTGGATTTTCGCAATAAATAACCTACAAATAAGTAACCAATATATGCAAGTCCTTTAGATGGTTGACACAAAATCATGTGAGTTCTAATATGAATAAATTATGCAAATACACAAGCATACCATGTCAAAATGAATATAAAATAGACATCAAATAGATAAATTGATGCTCATCACCAGAATCTAGATATCTGATGCCATGTCAAAATAGGCCAGTAGGCGATCTTTTTGTAGAGTGTGCACATAGTAACTATGAAACAACATTGACCCTATTTGTATTCAAAAATATGTAAGAGGTGAAATAATTATCTGATGTATTCAACTACCTTACTTACCAATTGTCTCATATATTACAATATCTTGGTGAAGAGGAATATAAATAAGGAGTAGTGGGAGATAACTCATAAGAGAACTCAATGTGGGACTAAGTGTAACTCATTATGGAACTCATAGGAGAACTCATAGTGGTACTCAATTGAACTCCAAGTGGAACTCTTGGTGAAATTTACCCTCTCACCCAATTAACATCTTATCACACCTAAGTAAGCTAAATCTAAATGTGTAGTGATTATCCATTTAATGAATAAATGGAATAATAAATATCCTATGCCAACAATATTTTTTCCTATACAAGCCACAAATATCTATAGTGCCCAAGGATTACCATTCTAGGCCTTCATCCTTAGGACTATGTTAGTGACCAAGCTTCTTAGTGCCCATTTATTATCATTCTAGGCCCTCATTTTTTAGCTTGCATTGGCAATTAAGCTTCACAATGTCAAATTATTACCACTTCAGGGCTTCATCATTAAGTTTGTGTTAGAAACCAATATTCACAGTGTCCATTCATTACCATTCCAAGCCCTCCTCCTTTATCCTGAATTAGAAACCAAGTTTCACAATGTCCAATGATTACCATTATAGTCCTTTCTAAATTTGGTATCTCGTTATCCCAACAAGGTTTTGAATGTATGAATAGATAGATCATAGTTACCATCTTCAACCCATAGCTAGTCTTTATTAAGACCATCTTAGTTGAGCCTATTTATAAAGTGCTCATTATTGATCCACACATCCTTATTCATCCATTACTAGCCTTTCTCCACTTTAGAAAACTGAGGCCATTCTTCAATCCACAATAGGGATAGTCATTAACTTTCCAAGAGTCATCTTTTAAGGATAAAAATGTGTTTAGATCTAATATTTTACAACCAATTTTAATCCAAGACCAAAAGAACCAACCAATCCATGACATTTTTTTTGAATCACCTATTTGTGATGAGTTAACTTGTGTTGAATCACCCTTTGAACTTTAAGTTTGGTTAAGGAGACTCACTTTGACAATCTAGTATTGGTGAGTCACCCCTAATGATTATAACTACCTTTGGGAAAATCATTATTTTGACCATTGCCCTATTTTAAAAGAGCCTCACTTTGATAAGCTAGTCTTTGTGGAGTTGGTTGTTGACCATTTCCCTTTTGTTTAGAATCTTCATTTTATTGATCCAGTATTTAAAGAGTCCTTCTTATCTGAGCCCATTTTAAATAGGAAATTTTTCAACCCTAGGACATTACTCATCCAATACCAAGCATTCAACATAACATCTTTACCGCAATACTAGATGAATAATCAATGTTAAAGTTGGGTTCTATTTTTGAAATAATATTAGATATATTATTAGAAGTAGAATCAATGTCAATCTTAACATAAAACTTAGAGTCCCTTGAGTTAGACTCAAATTCAAAATAAAATTACATTTGTGGTCATTAGAGCATTAGTTATACATGACTTCTAGTTCAATTTGAATACATTTGTGGTCCTTCCATGATTTTCAAGGATGACTACTTCAGCATCAACATAATTTCTCTTAATATATTATATGAGTATTATGTTTCATCTTACCATTCATTTAACATACCACATGTCATTAACACAACCCAACATAGCCATTATATTGACATTCCACCTCCCACAAGTGTTGATTGGGACTGATAAAATCACACCTTGTTTAATTGCATCATTGGAGACATATCAGTTGAAGAATGTCAGGGGGACCATGAACATATTCATGTAGAATATGAAAAATCTTCTAGTGAAACATTTTAGAGGTTCTAGGGGGAAATGAACATCGAAACTTAACATCTTATAGTGAAACCTTGTTTGAGGAGCTATGGGACAATCAAGACAAATTTATTGGTGAAACCCTATTTGAGATGCCAATAAATGAGTGAAACAATTCTTCAATTCTTGATGAAGACATTATCAAAGATAACATTAGTAAAACTTTCAATCTATAGCATAATCAAATGGAAGCTACTCTTAGGCCCAAACAGCAACAAAAATTGGTGGTCTTATCAAGGGCATATTCAAAAATCTTTGGCCTCACCACACCAAAATTATGTCGAATCTAGAATTAACAACATTGTGTGTCTAAAAATATTGATGTTAATTTGTTGTCTAACCATTATACATTCCATTATAATCCATTTATTCATTCAAGACCTATATTACATTACCAAATCATACCTTTAAACCAATATTTATCCTTATTTATCATCACTAGACACACTTTCCTTTATAGAGGATATGAAGACATCTTGTCTTTAAGTTTAGAGGAAATAGAATCAATGATCAATGAAGATCACAACAACATTAGTGGAGTCCAAATTAGCAGTAGGTTCTTGATATAGTAGCTACATAAAAGGGGTGTGGGCTAACAATTTAAACATTTTATAATTCTATTTGAATCATATGTTGATCAAGACGTGCATCTTCACATCAACTGGAACAAAATAATCATTTTCTATTCCTTACCCTTTACCCTACCATGTACCTTACCTTACCACTTGATATAGTAGCTACTTAAAAGGGGTGTGGGCTAACAATTTAAACATTTTATAATTCTATTTGAATCATATGTTGATCAAGATGTGCATCTTCACATCAACTGGAACAAAACAATCATTTTCTATGCCTTACCCTTTACCCTACCATGTACCTTACCTTACCACTTGGGAAATCCCTATTACCATTATATCCAATTATCATAACATATCCTTCTTTGTACCATGTTGTATATCATTCCTTCTATACCTTCTCAATTTCTTGAATTGTTTTAAACACCCTTAACCACCATTTTTTGACCTTGGTGTTGATCCCTTGGTTATTCAAATACCTTCAAAAGGGGGATTCAGATGAAGTTTCAATGGTTAATTCAATATTTATAGAACAAGACAATATCTCAAGAGCTATACCATAGTGGTTTTGTAATTGAACTATTTATTATTGTCATGTTCTATCTGATTTTTAGTGATACTAATTATAACCACCTTAGGAAAAATTACTAGCACTAATGTATTTTGTTATTTCTTAACTATAACTGCTTATGGGGAAATTAGGATCAACATATTTACCATGCATTATTGCATCACCTTGCCATTATTTTTCTCATTTGGTGTGTCAGTTACCTTTACCTGAACTTGTTGGTACTTAGTCAAACACCTTTCATATAGGTGGAACTATAGTGACTTGAGGTCAATTTCAACTATGTAGGTAGTACTCAATTCAGGTTGAGGTTAGCTCAGTCACCCCTTTTCCATTCTCTCATCCTTTTGAGAGTAACCTAAGACCATGATCTCTCTATTATGAGAATGTTATCTTATCAATGTCTAATGAGTTAAGATACCCTAAAAATTCTAAAAATAGTCAAAAATACCCACAAAATCCTAAAATTTAAAAAACTCATCTTATAATCTCTTACTAAGCTATAAAGCCCCAAAATTCAAAAATATTTATCTAGTCTAAACCTATTCATTCATCCTTGATCCACCCGACTTGGTAAAAACACATTGTTCATTCGAATCCATTCCAATTCCATTGGGGGTGTGACCTTCCCTTTACATTATCCTTGTTTAGGGGCACCTTCTAATTCATACTTTTAGTCCAAGATTGCATCTTTCACCCTATTAGGGAAAGTCCCAAGCATGTAACACATACCAATATATGTTTTCAAACATGTTTTTCCCTTGCATATTGTTATAGGTACAATCACTAAGAAGGGGCTAAATCAGTGAGCCTAGATATTTCAATTACAATTATATCCCTTTTAAACTATTAAACAATCAACATATATAAACTTGATCAAACAACATTAACAAGAGAGCTCATTCATTTAATGCATACACAAGATTAGACACATAATACCTAGTTCCTATGGGAAACCCTCATGGGGAATAAAACCCACTCTCAAAATTGGAACACAAATTGACTACTATCCTATAAGAAATTATAAACAAGATACTAATCAACTCCTTTAGACTAGTAAACCTTGATCATATCTTCTTGACCAAAGATATTTAGTAAAACACCTATTTGACAAGGAACAACTATCCCTTAGGAAGACCAAGTCCTTTATATCCTTTTTTTAACACCTTAAACTTAGAAATGATGTCTTTAATAGATGATGGATCACTATTTATCTAATCCCTACACACTATCTTTATCTTAGATAGGCCTCATATCTACACTTAGACCTCTTCACATATCCTCAATCTGTAAAAGCACTTTTTTAACATCAAAAATATGACCTACATGTCATACACATAGTCATAAATTAGCTCTACTCATCAATTCATCAACAGGGAACTCTACCACTCCTTCACTCTGCAACTCTCACATCCACTTTGCACAAGTCTCTCTCATAAGTCTTCTCACAAGCCTTCTCTAAAAACTCTAGAAATCATCATCTTTGATTTAACTATATATAGATATATAATAAATTATCGCCATATTGGTTGGCCAAAATACATGACATCACCCTTAAGGCATCTCACATGGTTCACACTTAAGCAAAATCTACTTTGAAATAAGCCTAAATCACTTTTAGGAACTATGGAGACCCATTCAACTCTTTGACACTTCTCCAAGCAAACTAAAACATAGGAAAACTTTCCAAATGCATCGACCCATTCCACATGATCTATAGGTCCTCCTTAAGTTCCATCAACCATAAAAATACCCTTCTACTTAAGCACAATATGTTCAAATAACTCTCTGTACATACAATCATTATGAGCAAACACACAATCACCTTTTATGACTTTGTTCATACTACATATGATTAGTCAATACTTTATCATGCATACAAAATATCGTTATCAAGTCTACAACATGATCCAATAGATAATTAGTCAAGAGATATTGAAACAACATCGAAACAAGCTCAATGACCCTTCTCGGGAGGCTTGCATAATATACGTGAATAAACAATCAACATTGAACCTTCATAACTATGTCTATACACACTTTCATATCTTCAAATATATATTTATAAAAGTGCCTTGGAGTCCTCTACAAGTTCATTTTTTACAACATGATCAAATTCTACCTAGATCAAAAGATATAGCCAAAATATAGAACATTATTTTTCTTTTGTAAATTCAAATATTTAAATGTCAATGATCATATTTAAACTTCAGACACTATGCTTGCATCTCATGTCCTTTTACCTTTAGATCTATTTCTCACCATCAATATTATATAAACTTTAATGCATAGGTGAAAATCCTCAAACATTAAACCTTAGTCACTTTGACCCCATCTTGTGCACTCTTGTAATGTTGACTCAATATGCATCATTGATCTCTACAAATCAAACAGGTTTTTAACTAGCAATGGTCACCATTAGATCAATCTGTATAAACAGTCGTTCATTATTAGATCATTATCCTTTACCTTTTCTCAGTTGTTAAACATCGATCACTTCTTTCCATCTCACTACTTCTTGACATCATAGAGTAAATTTTCTCCATCGATCACCTTGAGACTTGATCAAAATTTACCTTTTGCAAAATTGATTATGGGGACCATTTCAATATGCTTGAGAAGCCAATTTTGTATCTCAATAACTCTTTTGTGCTTAGATGCATGTTCTAAAATTTAGACCATATTATCACCTTTCAATAGATAATCTAACCATATAACAATCTGCTCTGAAAACCCTCATATGAGTGAGATATATCACTATTAAAATGCCTACTCAAAATCTTCTATCACAAAGCCAACTATGCTTAGAACTCACTTATGAAACCAACTTTGCTCTTGCATAAATTTCATTGCACTTAGTTGCATGATCTAAAATTTAGTGCATAAGATTCTCTCACATATGGTATTCCATCCATATATCAATATATTCTTGGAATGTTCACATGTTCAAGATCTGACATCAACAAACTTCTTACTTGGTTTCATTTGAACATAGAAAACATTGTCAAAACACTTGGGAGCATAACTTTACACATGTATATCTTTTGTCCCGCTACATCACATGAATTTAAATTTGGCACATAATAACTAGGCATCAAACTAAACAAATAAATATGATCAAATTATCTTGAAACATCCACATGTGTGAGCTATTCCACCATCAAAATACTTACTTGGCTCTTTCTTACCTCATGCAAATTTGGCTAATTATGGGAAAACAATGTCAAAAAGCTTGGGAGACCAACTTTGCACCCACATATCTTTGACTATGGTTAGGTTCATGAATTGATATTTAGTATATAGATACTAGGGACTAATGTGATCACAACCATATTACCAACTCTCCCAAATTCATCCACACGTGACAATAGTGATGTCAATAAGCTACCTACATTGATTTTTTGCCACTAAACCCAAACTATCTAGATGAAAATTATGGGCTACTATATGAATTTCACTTATATACGCAACCTCTCCAATCATGCTTGACCATTGATAGGACCCCTTACACATTATCAAATCACCATACTCATCCCTAAACATCTCTAAACATGCCAATACTGAAGATCAACCAAGCCTCCTTTAAGCACACTAACACAAGCACATTGCACACTTCATCATTGTTACTTAGGATACCAAATAACTTCATCCAATCAATAAGAAACCTCCAAGAAATCATCATGACATCATTGACAACTATCCAATAATCTTCCCATTTATCATTGATGTCAACAAACATCATTTAGCTCACCTTCTATCTCTTCAAGCACTCTCACACTAGGAACTTTCTCCCCCTTTGACACAAGGAAAAAGTGGGCACCAACTAATCCTAAGGATGAAGAAACATCTGAGAGGGAATCCCCCTAAGATATCTGAGCCATTGCACCATTTGAGCATCTTTAGATCTCCATACACTATGAAAACCCAATATGTAGGCTTAATAGCCTTCTCTCCCAAGCCACCTCAAAAACCACCAAAAGAAATTCATGCTACATACCAAATAGGAAACATGCTCTAAAACAACCTGAGAAATCACCTTGAAATACTCATGCCTTATTCTTTTTGAGAAATTAGACAAAAAACACATTTCTTCACACTAGGCCTATCTAGTCTCCTTGTACCCCTATCTGAAACTGGCAAAGCCCACTAATATTAGTAGACACATCTTTAGGACATAAAACTTCATATATGGAGCACACTCATATGCCCTTCAGACACATTAATTTGTATCACCTATATCATCCTCTGCAACATACTACCTTCACAAACCTACTAGCCAATTAGCCCTCCATACTGACAAAAACTTGAATAAATTGAGACCCACAAACCTTCAAATCTTTGTGAAGCTATATTTGACAACCCATTTGGCCTTTTCAACATATTAAGAAGCCTCAAACCTCAACTAATAAATTATACCACTTTTCTAGTAGAGCCCAAAACCCTAGAATCTCAAAACAAACAAGGTCAACACAATACCTTCCAATCAATGTCCACTTCTAAAATGTCTTTTACACCTAGAGACACCCATCACATACTTCTAGACCAAAATTTGAGCCTCCATGCCTTTAGGAACATAAACTTCCTATAACCCAATTTAAGACCTATATATTCTTAAGCACAAATTAGGAAACCTGAGAGCAAACAAAAATATCTAATTTGACTTCAACATACCTTCAAACCATAAAAACACCTAGAGCATGATATAATAAGGTCAACATACATTTCTATGAAAAAATATCATCTTGAAAAATCAAAAATTCTCTTTTTCCATTTGAAAACCTTCAATCTGACCTTGTAGACTGACCATATATAGCTATGACATTATTCTGACATCACCACAACATCTCCTTCCACTTGGGCATACTTTCTCTAACTAAGAACACTCATTTATATCCTTATAGGAATATCTAAAGAACACCATAGAAACACTTTCTTCTCTACTAAAAGGAGTCTCTTAAGAAGAATAGATAGAGACATCCTTTACACCACTATCCTCTAAAACAAAGTGAACCCAAGAGTGGCCCACATCTCCTTAGTAACCACTGGAATCCTCTTATAGCTATAAGACTTCTTTCTCTTGTTTTTCTTCTCTTTAGTATAAAATATGACAACTAATTCCTTTTATATATCACTTTCCTTCTCTTTAAAGATAGAATTGACAACACATGGAGCAACAATGGAATCTTGACATACCTTTTCATTTGAAGTATCAACCTTGCAGCTTAAAAAATCATCATTAGGTAAGTATAATTGATGTTATTTGCATGAAGCTTCCTCAACAACAATAGGATGTTCACTTAGATCCATACACATTTCAAGACTAGCCTCAACCAGTACCTTGGTCTTCTCCTTGAGCTTCATCTCTTCATTCATAACATGAGTAGTCAATGAGAGCTCTTGGCACCCTTCAACATCTATAGCATTCTCCATAATAGAAAATAGATTAATTGGACCTACAAACTCATCATAATTCCTACTTTCCACCTTTCATCTCCATGAGTTAACTTGCCTTCTATCTTGCACTCTAGAAGCTTGATAAAAAAATATTTTGTCTTGTAGGACTTTTCTTGCAAAATCTAGCATTATGACCTCTCTATTCACAATTGTAGAAAATCATAGTCCTTGATGGAAACTTAGCTTGTCTTACCTTGTTCAATCAAAATCTATCAATGTGTCCAAATTCATGACAACTAAAACAAACTACTCTTTTTGAAGAATAATTAGTTTGTCTTTATTTATTTGGATAATGCTAAGCAAAGTGTCCTTCATTAAGGTAACTGAAGCACTTAACCTTACTCACACTTTTGACTAATGACCTCCATCATAGTCCCATGAAAATTCATTCCTAATAGGTCTCTTGCATTCTCTATCCCTATGAACAAATTGTTTAGATGTGTAATAGTCACCATTAAAACTTGCATACTTGATGGTATTTAATTACGTGCTATAATATGTTTCTTTTTGGCAAATCCTTCATTCCTTATCTGATTATTTGTCTTCAAATGTAGATTTTCCTTGTTCACATTAGTCCTCATCTCATCTTGAGTTGTAGTCTCTAGTTCTTCTTTGTATCCAACACCAGTATTATCACTTACATGCTTTTGATCATTCAAAATATTGTCTAGATCACTTGAGATTTTTTCAAATATCACAAATGACATTACCTTACTAGACATCTTCTTTAACTCAGATTTCAATTACTTATTTTCAATTACATACATTGCACATTCATCTTCTTTAGCTTTTAGGCTTGTAGATAGGATTTCCAATTGACATTTAGGATGCTTGACCATATCTTCATGCTCCTTAACATCTTCATCCATTATTGCCTCAAAAACATTGAATTTCTCCTCAAAGTCTTTGATTTTGTATTTCATCTTATTAGTGATCTTCTTTTCAATCTTTAGTTCTTCATGAGCATCTATTAATGCAATCTCATAGTCTACCTCATCTTTAATCTCATCTGAATCACTCCAAGTAGGATCCTTTTGATGTGAGAAGCTTCCTTCCTTAGCCATTAATATATCTTCATATTCAGCAAAACCATCATTTTCATGATCATATTATGAATCACTAACTTGATTCTCATCTGATGAGCTACAATCTTCTTTGGTGTATAGACTCTTCTTATCTTTGAAGTATTTTTTCTTTTTTTCAAACCTTCTAAATCCCTTGTTACTTTTATTAGACCTAAATGATCTCTTTCCATCATCATGACCTTGATCATGCTCTTCATCATCATCCTTCATATACTTATGATGTCACTTATTAGTAAAGTGTCCTATCTCACCATAATTGAAGAATTTGAGGGGTAAACCTGTTATCAAGTTTTTTGAGATCAAAGCAATTAGTTCATCTTCATCTATATCAATAATGTCATCCTCTTGAGTTTCTTACCTTAAAACTTCTTCTTTATCTTCATTTCACTCTTTAAAGTTTCTTCCTTCTTTGGTGGTATATCGTCATTCTTGCTCATTTCATAGGCAATTAGGGTGCCACACAATTGATCCATATTCAACTTAATAAGATCATGACTTTCTTCTATAGTAGATACTTTCAAATCAAACTTGGGGGATAGAGACCTTAGCACATCTTTAACAATAATAACATATTCAATTTTATCTCCAAGACCTCTGATGATGTTCACAATCTCATCAACTCTCTATAGAAAGGATGCCACATTATCTTCTTCATTCATCTTGAGACTTTCAAATTGCCTTCTGTGAGTCTACAACTTAGCAAGCTTTACCTTTGAATATCCTTCATAAATGACCTACATTTTTTCACATATCTCTTTAACAAATTTACAATGGATGATCTTGGTGTATTCAATCTCTAAAAGACCACAAGTGATATCATTCATTTTCTTGGAAATATTCTTTAAAAACTTCTTGTCTATAGCACTAGATGGAAGAATAGTAGGAGGAACATATCCATCCACAATAGATTGACAAACATCAAACCCTAGAGACATAATGTATGTCCTCATCCTAGCACTCCAAAATTCATAATTAGATCCATTGAACGTCATTGCTTTTTTAGTAGATAAACCTCCTTGATGAATACCCATATTGTACCCTGGATTACCTTCAAGCTATTAATTCTTTACCAAAGGACCAGATCTGATACTAATTTTTAGAGTTAAAATCACTAAGAGGTGTGGAGTTGAATCAATGAGCATAGATATTTCAAATATAATTGCATCCCTATTAAACTATTAAATAACCATCATATATTGACTTGATCAAGTAACATTAACAAGAAAGCTCATTCATTCAATGCAGACAAAAGATCAAACACATAACATATAGCTCCTATGGGAACCCCTTATGGGTAATAAAACCCACTCTCAAGTTTGCAACATAAATGGACTACTATCCTATAATAAATTACAAATAAAAGACTGATCAACTTCTTTAGATCAACAAACCTTGATCATATCCTCTTAACCAAAGGTATTTAGTGAAAAACTTGTTTCATAAGGAGCAACACCATTAAGGAAGACCAAGTCTTGTAGACCCTAATTTTAACACCTTCACCTTAGAAATGATGTCTTCAACACTTGATGATGGATCTTTTTTTATCTAACCCCTACATAAACTCTCTCTTTATCTCAAACATGCCTCATATGCACACTCATACCTCTTCGTATATCCTCAATCTACAAGAGGACTTTTCTAACATAAAAAATATGGCCTATAAGTCATACACTTAGTCATCAAAATACTATTCTCATCAATTCATCAAAATGTAACTCTACCTCTCCTTTGCTCCATAACTCTCACATCCATCTTGCACAAGTCTCTCTCATAAGTCTTCTCACAAGCCTTCTCCAAAAACTCTAAAAATCATCATCTTTGATTTCATTATATATAGGGATATAATGAATTATCACCATCTTAGTTGGCCACGATATATGAATTCACCCTTAATACATCTCACATGGGTCACACTTAAGTGCAATCGACTTTCAAATAGGCCTAAGTCATTTTTAGGTTCTATGGAGACCCATTCAGCTCTTTGACACTTCTCTGAGCAAAATAAAACATAAGAATTATTTAAAAATACATGGACACATTCCACATGATCTATATGTCCTCCTTAAGTTCCCAAAACCATCACAGTACCCTTCTGCTTAAACACAAATTTCTCAAACAACTCTCTATACATATAGTAATAATGAGCAAACACATAGTCACCTTCTAATCCTTTTTTCATACTACATATGATTTTTCAATCCTTCATAATGCACACAAAGCATCCTTACATAGTTTTAAAAATTATCTAATATCTAATTCTTAATAGATATCTAAATAACATAAAAATGAGCTAAATTACCCTTCTTGGGTTGCTTGAATAACATGCATAAATGCACAGTCAACATTGAACCTCCATAACTATGTCTATACACATTTTTAGATCTTAAAATCTATATTTATAGAAGCATCATAGATTCCTCTACAAGTTCACTTTTTACACCATGAGAAAATTCTTCCTAGATTAAAATATATAGCCAAAATACAGAGCACTATTATTTCTTTACAAATTCAAATATTTAAATATCAACGGTCATAGTTAAACTTCAAACACTATGCTTGCATATCATTTCCTCTCAGCTTTAGATCACTCTCTCACTGTCAATCTTCTCAAACTTTAACACATAATCTCCAATGATAAAATGTTAAACCTTAGTCACTTTAACCTCATCTCATATACCCTTACAATGTTGACTCAATACGCACCATCGGTCTCTACAAATCAACTAGGGCTTTAACTAGAAATGCTTACTATAAGATCAATCTATACAAATACCCACTCACTATTAGATCCTTATCCTTTACCTTTACTCAATTGTTAAATATCAAGAATTTCTTTCCATCTCACTATTTTTTGACATCTTGGAGCAAATGCGCTCCATCGATCACCTTGAGACTTGCTCAAACTTTACCTTTTACAAAATTGACAAAGTATGGGGACCATTTCAATATGACTTATAAGCTAATTTTATATCTCAATAACTTCTTCTACACTTAGATTCATGATCTAAAATTTGGACCATATGATCACCTTTCAATAGAGAATCTAACCATAATATGATTTTCTCCTAGAACCCTCATATGATTGAGATACATCTCCATTAAAATGCCTTCTCAAAATCTTGTTTCGTAGAGCCTACTATGCTTAGAACTTTCCTATTATGCCAATTATGTTCTTCATAACTTTCATTGTGCTAAATCGCATAATATGAAATTGAGTGCATAAGATCCTCTCACATAGGGGATTCTATCCATATATCAATATGCTCCTAAAACATTCACATGTGCAAGATATGATCTCAATAAACTACTTACTTAGCTTTATTTGAACATAAAAAACATTGTCAAAATGCTTGGGAGTCTAACTTTGCATATGCATGTCTTTTATTGTGATACATCGTATGACCTAATATTTGGTGCATAATTACTAGTCACAAAAATTAAACAAACCCATATGATCAAATTCTCTTGAAACATCCACACATGTGATATATGCCACCATTAAACTGCTTACATGGTTCTTTCTTGCCTCATACAAATTTGGCTAAGTATGGGAAAATAATGTCAAAAAGTTTAGCAGCCCAACTTTGCACCCACATATATTTGACTGCACTTAGGTGAATGACTTTATATTTAGTGAATATAAATTAGGGACTAATGTGATGAAAACCATATGACCAACTCTCCCTAGATCATCCACACATGGCAATAATGATGTCAGCAAACTTCCTACTCAAATTTTCTAACACTAGGCCCATACTATCTAGATGAAAACTATGGACTACTAGATGAATTCCACTTATGCACACAATATCCGATCATCATTAACCATTTATAAGACCTCTTACACATTCTCAAATAACCATACTCATCCCTAAACATATCTAAACATGCCTAAATTGAATATCAACCAAGCCTCCTTTAAGCACACTAGGACAATCACATTGCACACTTTGTCATTATTACTTAGGCTATCATAATACTTCATCCACTCACCAGAACACCTCCATGACATCACCATGACATCATTGACAACTATCCAATACATATATCCTTTATTGAGGTACCATCTATTTGTCATTCCATTGAGCCTTCACACATAGGTACTGACTTGGTTAATGACATGATACTTTCTATTTCTTTTAATTTCAAGATTTTTGTGTGTGTATTTACTTAGTTGTTTATTTGTTTATTTTATTTTTTTCCTTTTTTTTCCTTGACTTAATGTATATGATTTAATTAGTTGATTCCTTATGTACTATTCTTTAGTCTATCCATATTCATATGTCAACATTTTCATCATGGTTTTTATCATTGATGCATTGTTTTCAACTGTTTATTGGATCAAGATTTAGTCCTTCTACACATTATGAATAGTTTATCATGGTGGTTTATATAATGATGCATATCATAATGTGATATAACAAAAATTAGGTCAATTGATCTTACAATTAATGGTGTCACAAAGACTTCTCCTTATTCACTTTGATAAATCCTCCCACCCTCCTTGATCAAATCAAACCATTGGCCATTATGGTTGTATCAATGTTAATAAGGATGAACATTTATACATTGGGAGGTACAACCAAATCATTCACCTTAATAAATTCTTATTCTTATATTCTATTCCTAATTTCATTTTCTCCTAATCCTAAATGAAGTACATTATCTTGAGGTCTATTTAGACTATGTAAAATAATATTTAGATACATGATGTAGCTTGGGTCTGATCTACCACCATTATTCTTCAAATCATCTCTTTCATCACTTGACACATCCTCATGTGCCTAGATTTTTATGGCTTCCTTAGTCATTAGACCATTACATCTACATTTTCACCCATTATTATATAATTTTTTAATAGGTTATATCCTTGAGTTATGCTTGCCAATCTACCCTACTAGGGCACAACCAGTTTATCATGTATAAATTTACCCTATTGAGGTAAAATAATTACTTATTCTAGGTCATCCAAATGATTATAAATACCTTTGGGAAAATCATTATTTCAACCCATCTGCCTTACTGAGGCATATACATGTGCCACTAATTTTAATCACCTTTGGGCAAATTAGTGTCTCAGTCTCTTTTTCTGATTATAACTACCTTTTGGGAAATTAGTGTTTTCATCAATGCATGTAAGAATTAGCTCAATTGTATTCATCTCATCCATGGGTTAATTTATTTATTTTTCTTAATTCTTTTCTAGGGACCGTCCGTCAATTGTATGTGTCAACAACTCCCTCGAGGGGGCATCATGGGCTTCCCCAAATTTATTTGGAGCATCATTTTTCAATCATTATCTTCATATTTATTCCTAACCACTTTTTCATTCTTTGAAAATACATTAGCATTATTGTGTCTTACAATGCCTTCTCAAACAATGGTAAAATGTAGACATTCCTTTATGCTCACTTCCATGTCTAAATGGAAATCACATTGATTTCTTGTAAATAACACACAATAAGCCTTAAAATCATTATTCATCCCAAATTCTTTCACACATTGGATGTAAGTGCCATAAATATGGTCAATGCATTCTTAATTTGGGCATTACCATATACACAATAATAAATTCTCTTTGATTCATCCAAAGACAAATTGTAACCTATCAAATTGATGTTTTCGACCAAGGGTGAGGGATAACCTTAAATAAATTTTTAAAATGTAATTAACCTGATCAAAATTACTTAATTTTTTAAACCTAATTAAATGCACGGTTGAATATTCCTTGGATAATTAGTGAATTTCTATTTTTAAAAATTCATAAATATGGATTTAATGACATCATCATGACACCACACAAATATCTAAAATCTATAATGTTTGGAATTTTCTATTTTCTAAATTCACTAATTATATTTATTACTTAGCTCTTATGACAAGTGACCAAGTGGTTCATGGAGAATTAATGAATTTCTATTTTTTTAAATTCATAAATTAAACTAAAATATCTTCTATGATTTGTCAATCCACTTGTAAAATATCAAGAATTAAGTGGGAGGCATAATCATTCTTAACCCATGTCTCTCACATGACCCTCAAGATTATCTTTTTCCCAACCCATAATTAGCCTAAATTAACCTAGATTTAGACTAACTGAACCAAGATTAGTTCTAAATCTAACCTCCCTAGGGTTAGAATTAGTTTTGAGACCTATAACTACAAGTGCTAAGACACCTCTATAATAAGCTAGTTATTACAAAGAAATAATGCAAAATTGCATATAGGAGAGATTCATATGAAAATCCAATCCAAGACAAAGCCAAATCCAAGCCCAAAATTACAAAGGTAACAAGGAGAGGTGGTGCAAGTAGCACCATTGCCAAATATTCTTTGATCATATAATTAAGCACATCAATTCATGGACAACATACAACTCTTGCTCTCAAGAAAGGTAAATATTATTTGTTTTGTCTTCTTTTGGTAGTTGTATGTATTTTTATCTTTCTCCTTGAGTGTTTAAGATATAGGTTTAACTCTCATTATTGTTTTTTTCTTGATTTTAATCATATTAACATGATACTAATCTCCCCTCTTAGATTCCTTGCATACAGATTCCAGAGGGATTGAAATATTAGGAGAATATGGGTTGACCAATGAGATGTTAACTTTATGACCACTAAATTATTATTAGATAAATAAATTTATATAAAATAGGATGAAAAATAAAAATAACAAAACTTTAGTATATGAGGCATCATTAACTATACCTCCAAGCTCTCCAACTCAGTTTAAAGAGTGACAAATAAAATAATTGGCTCCCTAGATATCATTATGCATGTTGTAAATCTTCCTATTCATCTTTATTTTATTAATTTCTCCATTATGGTTACTATATTTCATGTATCAGATACTATTAATTCTTTACATTATTTGGTTCAAATAATTAAGCCTCAGGTAGATGTAGTGCCCATTTTTCCTACTACAACATATTTTACTACTAGGGATCCCACTACTACTACTATGACTAATGGGGTTTCATATACATTGATGAAAAATTAATTTTAAATTTTAATTAACATCCCAAAATATTAATCATTATTTATTAGAACCAATCCTCAATCCCCTAAGCCATCAAAGAGGGTACAATTTGAAAAAAATGTGTCTACATCCATTTAATACACAAGCCACCCATCCTAGGTTGTCTACACAATTAAAAATGCCCATTGGCCTAGTTATACAAATAGACTCTCCTACAATTACAATGCACAAATCCATAGGGAAGACTAAATATGTAATTGATATGTCAACCCAAAATTAATTCATCAAATGGAGTAAAGCTATTCCCACTTTCAATGAAGCAAGGACATCTTCCCCCTACTACCATGCATTTTACAAGGTAGTCTCCTTCATCTATTCTTGTAGAGAAATCAAAGCCATAATAACAATAGGTTACATTTTAAATTTCTTCATAGATCAAATACCTACAAAAATAAAAATAATGAAGGCAGTACCTAGTGATTATTGAATAACCAATAGTCAAATTCCATTTCGATAGATAAACGAACACCTTAAGAAAGGTTGAAATAAATATCATGGTTACATAAGGACAATATGTTGAGTTGGAGTAGAGAAGAGGCATATTTTCTATAGCAAACACAAGAGTGTTAAATCCCTCATACTTGGATAAGTATAGAGAAAATCCTTATATTTTTTTGGAGGTTTCTAGAGGGGTGATGAAATAAATGTTCAAAATTCATGATAAACTTATTTAGAGGCCATCATAAAGGACCACTATTCAGTCTCCTAAGGAAATTATCAATAATTTATATGGGTAAGATCAAAATCAATATGAAACCATTAATTTAACAAGGTCTTCTAATACTACATCCTGGCCTAAGTAGGGGAACATATTTCATTTATTCAATAAAATAAAGGACATTAATGGAAAATCTCACTTTCTAAGCCAAGCAACCTAAAATAAGGCTTATTCTCCTTTAAATTAGATAATAACATTTGAGGTTACATGGGACCAAGGTTTTATTGATACTAAAATAGATATATTACTTGAATTGCATCAATAGATGCAAGCTCTAACACTACAATTTGTAAATCAATAAAGATAAGCAATCTCTATTTTGATTGCTATGATAATCTCATAGGTAATAATTCCCTTGGGGTAATTAGTCCCTATGATAAACTCTAAAAATATTATTTGAGGAATTATTTATAGCTTCCAAGTGAAATTGAGGGCATGGTCTATAGTACCAATGATGATATTATGCAGCTAATGAATTTTATGAGAGATTAAATTATAAGATCTGAAACACTTTAAATGGATGTGAAAGATTCATTGGATACACATAACAAGTTGATAGAAAAGATTTCATAGTTGTTAACAAGTCCTTTGACCAAATTATAGATAGTAATCTCCCCCAGGGATATGATTTTTTTGGATGTCAGGATAATATCCAACAATAAGACCCATATCTCATTGATGTATGTAATGGTTGAGAAACTAGATATTTATTTTAGTAAGGCCATAGAAATTATCATCCCTGGTTTAAAAAAATAATGGGTATAGTATAATTAGGGTCATGAATTACAAATTTACTTGGTTTGATAGTCCATTCTTAAAACTTATTGATGATGTTGTTGTCAAGGAGCCATGAATTCACCATATCCTGCCTATAGGTCACATCGGGCATAGGTATTATGTAATACCTATTGAAATAATTTACACTTATTTATGTTTTTAGGGTCTTACTTGGTCTAAAATGTAATATCTTCCCAAATATTTTACCATTCATAAATAAATCAAATAAAAGGTCAATCCAGGGCATTACCTCTAGTTTGGAAGCTATTTTATAGAGACTGACTCTTTGATTTCTAATTTTCTAGCAACTCATATTTGTACCTCTGTGTAAAAATTAAAAGGTGATCTTCATCCTTGTATGGATCGAGTGTGTTGAATTCATCCCAAATAGAAAACTAATTCTTGAAATCATGATTGTAGATGTTTATTCTAAAATTGTATAAGTGTATTCAGTCAACCCTACAATTGAAAATGTATAAGGAACTAGAATGTAAGATGATGAATCCATTGAAACTATGATCTAAAAACTCTTGAGCTCTAAAAATATATAAACTCTTTGTTGAAATAGAATTATGGAATTGAAGTTTATAATAGAGCTCTAAATTTGTAGTTTTCATTCGATAGTTAGAAGGTAATGTGATTAGACTAAATATGTCCATTCAAACTAGATATCTTTCAATGTGTTGGCTATGAGAATTAAATATATTAATTTTCCAACTAAATAAAATTAATTATAGCAATGACTTTCACTGAATTCATTATTTATTCTTTTAATTTCACTTTCATAAAGCTAACTTCCACAAATTTTATTTCCATGTGGATTCTTTTGCTTGCTCCAAGATGCTTAGTCATTATAATATGGTAGATGTCTCTTTTTCACCTTTTTAGGATTTAAATTCATGTCTTTGTTAGTTTATTACATGGCCAAGTAGAAATGTGTCCAAATATCACTATTATACCTATAGTCTAATTATGGTTCATTGTAATTTGATCCTTTTAAACCCAATTTAGTGGGATGATGACACATGGATGGCTCTCGATGATTCACTTGCTCAAAAAAAATCATACATGGAACTATGCTCAAATCACCTCTAGGTTAGTGCTATGATGATATGTTTATATCTCTTGGAGATCTACTTTCTCTAGATGGTTCGTACATGGAACTATGTTAACATCACCTTTGGGTTAGTAGGATGATGACATGTGGATGAGTATCAACAATTTGTTTGCCTAGGATGATCAGTACATGGAACTATGTTGACATCACCTCTAGGTTAGAGAGATAATGACACATAGATAACTCTTTGTGATCCACTTGCTTGGGAGTTTCTATACATATAATTGTGTTGATATTACCTTCAAGTTAGTATGATAATGACATGTGGAAGGCTCTTGGTGATATATTTTCTCAAATAGTTTGTACATGAAACTATGTTAATGTTACCACTAGGTTAAGAAGATAATGAAAGATTTATGGTAAGATCTCATTGATCCACTTTTAGGGTGATGTTTATTCATTATTTGGGCTCTAGGTGAGTGGAATTACTGCATGGTAAGAGTAAATTAGTCTTAGGATGTTTTAGGATATGCCTAATTATGGAATCACCTATTTTAAGGACCAACAATGGTAAAGAACCCACTAAACAATGTAACACATCAGCCTAGGTAGCTTCTAAATCATAAATCAAGCATACATATAGTCATGAGCTAAGGGAAATTAAAAGGAAAAAAGTGAATCATATAATATGACTTATGTGTATCTTCGATCCTCATATAACCTTGAAATGTACTACAAACACTGAGATAAATTCTTATTGATCATGTCAAACAAAAAATAGATTTCAAGAGGAGTAGATAGATTCCTCCTAATGTTATAGAAATTCCTTAAGCTTACGCTTTTCAAACTTCCATGTTATAGACTTCTAGTTCAGGAAACTTGGAATAATGATATTCAATTAATAGTGGGTCCCTATTTTAAATTTTAAAATGGTGTGTGTATGTGTGTGTTAGGGAACAATAAATTGGAGAACATGGAGGTATGGTTGATGATGGACCATGTATTAAGGTTTTAAGTTTTGAATTTACTTCACCCTCCTTATTTTATTTTATATGTCAAAATAGCTCAATAGGCTCTTTTTTAGTCTCTCACAATATCTCTATTCCTCCTGACTAAGCTTTGCCTTCAGTCATCTATTCATCTTCAGGCTTGATTTTTTTAGTTTCACGGATAGATTTTGATCCTTTTATTTTTGTCATAGACACTGACTCTTCCTTAGTATCCCACTTCTTCTATTTTTCATCATTGTCTAGTGCATCAAGGGGATCTGACCTTTGTGAACATCTTCTCTCCTTTACTTTGATTGGTATTTTCTCACATCCTCCATATATTGATACTTATTAGGGTGATACTATTTGAGTATTATAATTTCTCTTATAGATAACATGCACTTTAATATAAATGGAAGCTTTCCCTGAAGGAGGTGGCATTGTAGATGATGGGGATATTGAGGTAATAGGTGGAGATGAAGTGAGATTAGTAGTAGATATTGGGGGTATGATAAGATGTGTATATGTTTGTCTAGGTGATTGGAACAAATAGTGGTCAAATTTACTGAGTTGGTGATGAAGGAAGAGAAACAATATAAACTGAAGAAAGGAAGGCATGAAGAATTACTTGTTGTATAGTGGCAAGTGGAGGAAAAGGGATTATAAAAGATAATATATTTGTATTAGTAGAACTTGTAGGACCCTCTATGTTGGTTGAAGGAAGAGGAGAAGTAGAAATGATAGTATGTAGAGGTGAACCTTGGCTATCCTCCTACATATGTTCCACATTTTCTTGTCTAGAGAGGACAACTTGAACCTAACTAATTAATCTTTCTTTGAGTGGAGGGTTATGAATGAGTATAGAAATTCATTATTGACTTTCAATTATCTTGGCATCCTCCTCAATAATTGTTTTCTTATATTGGATGTGTTGGGATACAATCATAGACATATTTACTATGTTCATCCTTGTATGAACCTCAATGTCATTACGAACATTCATAAATATATAATCATGTTTATAAGATTGATGCCCATAGTTAACCCTCAACATTTTTTCATACCTCTTTAGGTGTTCCCTAAAAAAATTTCTTGGGATCCTAATGCCTTAATGGTGCCCTTTTAAACCCATAATTAACCTTGATTCTACCCACAGTCTGAAAGTACTCATACCTTGTATAATATATTCAACCAATGCTAAGGGGGCTTAAGTGCACAACAACTTGTTTGGCATTCCTTATCCGTACATATTTGCATGTGGATTGTTGTCCTTTCCTTTGGGTGATTTTTCATATTGATCTTGACCTATGCCATTTTTATGAGCCTTTAGAATTGATATATGGTGTCTTTGTTACTATCGTGTGACTTCCATAATATGAAACTTTGATATTCCATTTTTATTTTTTTATCACAGATGTGGGTGAGAAAAATATTGACATTTTGTAATGTCCATAGGATCCACTAGCCTAGAGATTCAACTTTTTGATTTCATGTGTGTCAGATAGTGGGTTAATTTGATTGTGACACTTTTTTTGATTGTGGTAGTTTGCTTGTCTAGGGTGTTCTTGTGATGAAATTTTGATGTGTCGTTATTTGGGAAAGTGGTATCATGACATGTGGAAAACTATAGATACTCTAGTTGCCTGATAAAATTTTTAATTATTTGTAGTGATTTGATCACAACAGATTAATAGGATGAGGACACACATCATGATCCTAATGAATTGTTAGCTCATAAATTACATACTATGAAACTTTGATGTGTTAGTCTCCAAAAGAGTAGAATTATTGCACTTGGAAAGATCTCAAAGACCCTCTTGCCTATGATAATGTAGAATACTTATAATTACGTGAATGGCCACAAATTAATAGGTGAATAAAACCTATCATAATATTGAAGAAATGGAATGGAGTGGTTACTTGGCTCATCATTAGTTTATCTGAGTGAGTGTCTAAATATCGCATGGTAGAGTCAACTAAGTTGAAAATGTCTATGTTAAATATAGGGAAATTTCCAAGTGGATAAACTCCTAGGGGAGACAAAAAACAAACAAAGAAAAAAATGGTAGGAGACATGTCATCCTGATTAGACATTAATGTTAGAAACTCGATATATATAAGATTTCAAACAAATGCATAAGCTTTGTTAGCTATTAGAATTGAAAACTAAACATGCATATACATAATCTCTTTTTAAATTCAAATAAAACCAAAATTGAAAGATGAAACATTAAGTTGGCCTAACCATAGTTTTGATTTACTTTTCTTTGCTAAAAATGTAAAGTGCAAATTGATACATAGATGGCTTTGAACCAATGGATAAACAAATGTTGTTTTAGATATTTGTTTTATAAATTATTGGGAAGGTAGAGAGCATATATATGTGAAATATGAAAGTTAATCATGTGACAATTATAAGCAACAAAATATGTCAAATCAAAATATAAAATTTGTGGTAAATTAGAAAGACCAAAATACATTTCTAAAATGCTTATTTTAGGACAAAACTTAGATCTTGTCAAATAAATGAATAACATCAGAAGAGTTTTGATCAAAGTATTAAATGCATGAAATTTTACTATATATCAATTAATTACATTTAGATAATTCAATATCCTTTTGAAATATATGATATATATTGTAATGTACAAGAAAATATATGAATAAATGTAATATTAAGTAACGTACTAAGATTGTAATATACAATCTAGCCTCGGAATTTAATCTAATCTCAAGTAAAGGATTATGTTCACTATGTAGAGTATATTACTGTGTAAAAGCAAAGATATCAATTAAATATAATATGAAGTAACATATTGTGTTCAATATGTCAAATAGATGTATTTTTTAATTAAGAAAGTGAAATATATTAAATAGGTCAATTATATATGTTCCTGATAGTCATTGTTTAGGCATTTTTGTTATCTGTGGGTTGTATAAGCCATTAACATTCTTTGAAAATTAATTTCCTTTGGTTTGATCTTAACAGCTAATAGGTGCCATCGGAATATATTATCTATTACAAAAGTTTATATATTAAATGCTTATTGATGTTATTTAAAAAAAATGTTTTAATCACTACATTTGAATTGTAAGTTAAATGTTGAGATTGTAATTTTATTCACCAAAAGACAATCAACCCAAGAAAGTAACTCCTATGTATATATTTCTTTGTTAGTTATATATAACACAATAACCTTAATTTCTTCTCTTAATCTCTTCCTATGTTTCCTTTCCAAATTAATTATTTGTCTAACATGTTAGTAGTCATATATAGTTGTTAGAAAATAGTTTCATCATGAGGTTTGTTTTATTTTTTTGGTTATATTTGGAAGTAGACTTTTTTTTAAATATATTTTTTAACATACATTTGTTTGAGACCATTCATTTTATCTATTCAAAGTCTAGTTTCATGTAATCATGTTTGGATGAATCAACAAATGAAAAAACATGGAATCAGAAATAGAAATAAATCAAGACTAAAAAATGAATTTATCTAATGTTAATGATATGGATTATACCCAATAAAAAATACAAAAATGGTGATGCTTGAATCATTTTGGTTTTTCTTCTATTCTCTATGATATATGTTTTATTTATTGAAAAAATAAGGAAAAAACTAATTTTTTGACTTAGAATCTTGTCATTATGTGGTTCAAAAAATATTTTTTATTTTTTATTTTAGGACATGAACACAAATATTTCTTTCACACATAATATTAGACATTTTTGCTAGTAAAATTATTAGTAATTTTGAAGGAGATATTTTGACAATTTAAGGACCTACTCATATTACAAATCCTATTTCTACAATCAAGGCATAGATACTACACATTGATTTGGTCAATGTGCAGAAATTAACCTTAACAACAAATAATCCAAAAATTTCAAATATAATTGCTCTAGGTAAAAGTATTCAATTTTTAGAATTCTTTATCAAGGAAAAATCAAAATATGTAAGATGAGATGCTACCATTTACATTATGTTGACTACAAAATCAAATATTGAAAACATACCTATGGTTTTGAATAATCATAAACTCATACCTATAAATGTAATTGATTATATCATAGCATCAAATAATTCTTTTTGAATAGGCTCATTTAGAGCATTGATAACAAATTGTCAACAAACAAATAACTAGTTTAACTTGCATGTTAAGGATGGAAAAACAAAATACAATACTAAACTTGTGAGTCTATATTTATTTGCACTTTGATTTTATATATCATCATGCATTTTTTTTTACTAATTAACTGAATTATTCAATTTTAGATTCAAGTTGATGAACAACATCGACACATTTTCCATATAGTACTAGACCAATTGGTGTCCAAGAAATAACCTATATACATTTTCAAAAATGTCAAACACAAAGGGACAAAAGGTTCTCAAAGACCATGAATAAATTATTCTTTGTTTATTGAACCATTGGTTGATAAATCATTTTAAAAAAAAATTCCACGCAATCATGACATCAAACATTCAAGTAAGGGTTATTTATTTTTTGTTGCCATTTTTTTATTATAAGTAATAAGAACTTTCAATTGTGTTTTTTTAATGATTGAAGAATTTGAGAAAAAAAAATTATCTAATTATAACATTTATAGGTCACAAGAACACTAAAACCAAAAAACATATATTCAACTTTGTTTTAGCCAATATGTCATAGTTTCAATCTTGTGATTCTATAAGTGGATATCAGACATGATGGTTATTTACATTATCCAACATGTCCACTAATTTTAGTACATTCTTTTGTTCATGAATTGACATGAAATATATATACAAGAAATGGGAAATATTGGATGCATTTTGGAAAAATCTTTGTTCAACACTTTACTCCCATAGCTAACAGCAATATCCTTTGAACAATATAAAAAATACATCTCAACAATTGTCTTCCTAATACACAAATTTCAGATCAATAGAAATTTCACAAATGCAATAGATGGCACCATTTTTGATATTCAATAGAGTTGAAGCATGCTTATGAATCAATTACACTTTCACA
>JARHVA010010054.1:0-125000 GCA_037957365.1 Torreya grandis
CCTCCAAAGTACATTTATTAAATGCATAACTAGATTGACCTATTCCTTCCTACATGATGTGCTATGATTTTTTGGATTATCTAGGCTTATTCTAATTATCTTTGGACCCATCAAGGATCTGATAATCCTTTGAGACTTTGTGAAAACCTACTTCATGCCCCCTGAATGCTCAAATACCATGCAAACCTATTATATCTTTCACTTATAATTCTAGACCTGCTTCTAATCCTACTTCCCAAAAATCATTGAATTAAACTTTAATATTACTTAAAGTGTTTCAAAATCTTGCAAGTGACATGTGATGTTCTCCTTCCACTATTGGATCACTCAATTGTTGACCAAATTTGACTTTTAGGTCAAATTAGGGCACCCCTAGTGAAAAATTTGATTCTTAGTCCTATAAAGGAGTATAAAATATTTTAATGAGGTGTTTTACAGGTAATTTGATGTCAATTAATGTTTTAATAGCTCTGTTTAATTAGTTTCTAGGTCTATTTATCATTTTGGGTCATTTTAAGGGTAAAAAATAGTGAATTTAATGCTTTGTACAAGTTTTTTAAGAAATGTGCAAGTGACAGAACATAATTTCATGACCCATGTGTCCCTATAAGTCTTATGAAACTGACATAACTGAAATATGGCAGGTTCATTAGAGGAAAGTTCAATTTTCTTAAAGAAGAGTTTAGCACTTGTATGGCCTCCTTGGGAAGTGTGCCACTTGGAAAATGGTGAAAAGTGTCTATTAAGATTAATTTAATTAATTTACAAATTTTAATTGGTTTTTAAGTTCTATTTTCTTCCCAAAATCATTCTATCTCTTTTCACCCTTCTTGGCATAGAGAAGTGACTTGTAGGTTCTTGTTTGGTACGATCAACATAGGGGGTTTCAGGAAAAATGATTTTGGGAGAATATTATAAACTTAAAAAAATTAATTATAGTATTAATAATTTTAATAATTATCAATTTTATTTATGAACCATTCATTTGAAGTTGACTATGCAAATATACTTGTCATTCTGTGAACCCAACATGTTTTCCTTCATTGTGAGTAAGCTTGCACAAACCACTTATTGAGTTTGATACCAGATGATTTTGACCATGTTTAATTATGTATACCATGATTTTTTTAATTTTTAATAGGTGTTTTATGAGTAAATTCACTTCATGTCTATAAATTGGTCTTATGTGTGATGATAAGCTTATTTTCACTATTTCTAGAATTTCATTCTTTACAAAAGTTTCCATAGGTTGTGATAGTGTCTTTTAAATGTTTTAAAAGTGATATTGATCCTAATTTCACTTTCCATACCATTTATAAACAAGTTTTCCATGATTTACATTCATAAAGCATTTTCAGTCAGTCAACCCTATAACTATGATATCATTCAACCATTTGAAATATGCAAAGCTATGAGACACATCTATGGAATAGTGTTATAAATAATTAAATGTTTAATAAATTATCATAGTTGAATAAATAAAATAATACTTTTACTTGTTAAAATAATGGTTGTGATAGTTTACATATTCATCCACACATTCACACCACCATGAAATTTCACCTACAGGTGATAACAGAGATCTGATGACCCTTTTGAAGTGTTAAAACATGGATGAAACTTTTTATTAAAATTATAATTCATTTATAATATCATGGTAGACATAATTAAAATTACTAGGTTGTCATATAGAGTTGGGACCACTTCAAAATCTCAAATGACTGAGATTCAGGGCATAGGTCCCCAAAAGGTGTAAACAGAGGCCCAGGAGATTTTTTAGGATGGCATAAAACACGGTTGGTAGGAGTTCAAGACATATAAGTGGGTGTATATGATATCCATTTAATAATAAAATACCTCCACAAAGTTTTAGGTTATGAGGATGAAATGAGGATAGTTAGTGAAAGGGCTAAACTTGCCATTTTCTGACTGAGAGCAATGAATGAAATCTAGAAGATTTCAACTCTTTGAGCAACTCTTGTTTCCCTCGTTGTTGCTAAGACACACCCCCACATGTGAATGGTTCCAATAGTGAACATGAAACTTGTATGATCTAAATATCACCTAGATATTTTTGAATGTAGTGTTTTTCTTCCTTTGTACACCTTGATGTCTGTACACAAGCTTAAATATGCACCTAAAAATAGGGTTTGAAGGTAAAACTTTTTAGTTTAGGAAAGTGACCTAATTTTCATTTCCAAAATAAAATCCTAGAACCTTTAAAGGAGGATATAAATTCACATCCATACATAGTATCCTAAATATATTAATTTAAGACCTCTAAGTATCATGGTTGAATTTAGTAGAAGAAATTTCCTCTTAGAGGTAGAGGACACATAGTATTAGCTATACAAAAGGTTGTTAAGGATTGAAGTGTATGTGAAAGAATTAAATATATTAAAAGATTAAAATGGTGTATATAACATAAAATATATCCTTAAACACCATGACCAATTACTAATTCACACAAAGCAAACTTGCATGACCCTATAAATCTCTCACGCAGTCAATAGAGGATGACTGGGACAAACAATGAGTAGTCTACTTGATGTGAAGAGGTATAAGGTGGAATATAGAGGATTGGGTGATGAAAAAAATTGAGGATATTTATTAAAGGATGTTATATAATTTATTCACTCTCATAAATTAATAAATAAGCAAATAAAGGGTTCTCAAACATGCACACACAATCCACTTGCATAACCCTTCTAGACAATGCCTTTTACTGGTGTATTTTGAGAATTTTATCAGTTGGAGGGTCTACATTTGGAGTTAGGAACTAAAATTTTGTTTGGAGTTCCCCTATGACATGGATAATACCATAAAATATCCATAATGGTATATAAATATAGGGGATTTCCCTTTGTTTTATCTTAGATAGAGGGCACTCCCTTTGTACATAAACCCCTACAACCTTGAGAAATGAGAGATGCAACCTTGAGAGATGGATCAGGAGTTGTTTAAAGTTTTAAAGGAAGCTTATTACGTTGTAAAAAATATAGGGTAAGATGATTAAAACTTTACATATGAAGGAAATCAAACAAAATAGCCTAGATTTTCAAGGATACAATCAGGCCTAAAGGCATAGATTTTAGCCTAGAACCCAAACTAGATACCAAATTATTTTATAGCTTTAAGTATAATTTAATATATAATAAATAATGTATTTAGAGAATTTAATGATGTTTTTAATCTATTTTAGGATAGGTAAAGTCACCAAAGGTTAATCTAAGTCTTAAAGTGTAGTTAAGCGTGTTAGATAAGGGTATGCCTAAGGCCCAAATAAAGAGTCATTTTCATTTCCAACATGAAAAACAAAATAAAATTAATTTGGATATTCTTTTCAGGTCATGATATAAGTTTATAAGCTATCATAAGGTAGGTAAATATTTTAAGTAAGTTATTTTGAGCTTCAAAGTGCAGATAGACTTACCAAACATGACTAGTCCTAAATCTAACAAGGTACCAACTCCTTTTTCAACCTTGATAGAGAATTAAAATGAATTTGGAAATTTTTATGGGATGAATAATTATGTTTCAAAGATTATTTAGTGTAAATTAAATAATAAATAAGTCTTTTTTAGGCTTTAGAATAGTTGAGGCTTGTGCAAGGGAGGAAAAGAGCTTGATAGGAGAACTTTCAATGCTCATATATTTTATGAGGCATTTCATGGGTGCCAAATGAGTTAGGGGAGGTTAATATGGTCTTTGAATATCACCTTTTGTTAATTTTTTGGTAGGTTGGACATTGGATATTTATGAACCAACCTTGAGACCAAAAATAGGCCTAAACCCCTATTAAACCCTCAGTTAGGACTAGTTTGGGAAAATGGGATGCACTCTAATGGAATAGTTTGTATAGAATGATGATTTGAGGTTATATAGGAATCCCTTAGGCCATTTCATACCAAAATGAGTTATACAGACTTGTATTAATGGGTGAAAAAAATAGTTTTTTTCACTATTTTGTGTGTTGTGTAGGCTATAGGAGGAGTTAAGAGATGAAAAAATGTTTTGAGAGAATATAGAGACTTGTACCAACTCATAATATTTATTTCCTGCTCTGAAACAAAATTTAAGTACCCCAACTAGGTAATTCAACTTAGCCAATCAAATCTGACATATTGGGCAAGCTAGTGAAGAAGATGGAAAACTTCAAGTGAGATCATTTTAATGTGTCCTTGATGATTATAGAGACATGGAGAGTATTTATATGTGTCATTAAATTCCTAAAATGTATTTTAATGGATAAATAATGCCAATTTTGAGGCCAAGTGTGCAGGGTACATGAAAGGGTAGTTTTTTGGATAACAGATGATGATATCTCAATTTGTAATGACTCTAGAGGACCAAGCATGAAAAAAGTACATGTAAAGGAATTTATAATATCCTTCCCTTCCATTCTAATAATTATACCTACTCCTCATTAGTTATGGGATGTTCAAATAGGCTCAAATTTCATAAAAAGAGGAGTTTTGTGCCACTTTACATAACTTTGATGACTTGTATGGACATTTGGAATTCTAGACCTTGCATGGTTCATCCCATATCCTTCTAACATGAAAAATTAACTCCTTGGATTAGCTTAAAAATTTCCCTTGTGACCCTTTGAGTTCTCCTCTTCTCTCTCTTTCAAACTCTATAAGAGTTAGCCATCTTGGCCATTGTATTCGATGTTCCACCTAAGTATGGTGAAGCCATATTCATTTGTATACATTTTGGATCAATAAAATGACTAAGTTTTACCTCTTTCATCACTGCACTTTTTTTTTTATCTAAATGTTGGGTTTTCTTAGTGAAGACTATGGATTCCTCAACAAGTTGTCACATTCTTTCACTTATTTGTAGCCTCTTCTTGCAGGGCATACAAAGTGTCATAGGAGATGTTCATGTTTAAGTGGGTTTGTATTTTCAATAGTGCCATTAAAGGCCTCTTTTATATTATTTTTATCATAAGACATTATTCCATAACCTCATAATGTAATATTGATACAAGAAGACTTAGATTGGAAATGTGTATGTTTTAGTTAGTTTCTTGGTCTCAAGTGTAGATTATAATTAGTTAGAAGTCATAAAATTGATTTAGTGTATCACCTCCTTAGTTTAGATTTGATTTTAATTATCTCTCTCCATTTTCACCCCCAAAAGTTAGTAGTAGGTTTAATCCATAGTGGTACATCAAGGGAGCCAGCCCTATCTAGAGACTCACCTCATTCCTTAGGATAGCCACAAACCAAGAGGTGGTTCCATTGTGTCACTTAGATGAGGAGATATTTTCATCTCCTCAAAGGGTGAATATCTAAGTGATAATTTTTTTTGGCATGCCCAGTGGGACTCTTATTTCAAGAGTTGGAGGAATTTTTGTGTTGTCTATAGACACCAAAATTACATCACGCACGTGCATAACTCCCTATGTCGTCAAAACCCCCCTTGAGACCCTTTTAATAATTATCCTTCCTAACCCATGTTTTCACCCCTCACACATTTAATTAATTTAAAATATTTATTTAAGTTAATTAAAAACTACGTATGCCACCTTACCTAACCACCTCATCCTAAGACTGATTCTTACCCTTTGAGTCACCTCAAGACTTAATCCATTAATCCTAACTACCCATGACTTTTTCTCACCCAAAACATAAATTCCTAACAAAATACATACTTATTAACTTTGTATTTCTAGCATTTCCTAATAGATACCACACTTAGTAAGAGAAGGAATATAAAATAGGCTAAATATATCCCTTTTACCTATTATCATGCCACCGACATTGATCAACCCATAGTCGATGTCAGTGAGATCACTAAAATCAATTAATTAAGATGAATTTAAAGATAATATTTAGATCAACAAAAATTAAAAAAACTTAGTCATTCACATACAGGCATTAGCATTCAACTTTCTACATCTAGGCTTATTGTCACTCTTCATAAATCAATCCAAGTTAGGAATTGATATATTGCACAAATTTTGGATTATTTTGAACTAGAAACACATACTTGTATTTTTTTCACCTATTTCTTGAACACACCTCATTAAAGCCACCTATCTAGCACTCACGGTTCATCTATTTCACTAGCTAAGTATATCTCTATGTTTTGTAATTCTTTTAAATAGTCAATTTATAATTATTTTACATTATACTATTTATCATTTTATGAACATACTAAATCTCCCTATGGAGGAGTGGTAAAATTACTTTGCCTATTTCTCTCTACTTCAAACATACCAACCCTCTATCTTGACCCACCTGTGTCTTACCCACTCCCTTACAACTCTTCCCAGCCTCATAAACCTGACCAACATCCACCTCCCAGCTCAAAAAAGTCTCTTATAACCTCTTGAGAACCTAATACCCCTATCGACATCAGTAACATAACTAACATCAGTATCTTAACCAATGTTGGTGACTATGTATTTCCACTAACCTCCTTGAGCCTACCCAAATAACCTCTAAAAACACCAATAACTCACATTGCCTACACTGTGTCACTCTCTATTGTACTCAAACTACAAGAATGGTATGAACATATCTCTCTTAATCTCTCTTTTATTTTGTTATTCATTACCAATTTTGTTTCAAAAATTGGATGGTCATCCCTAAGGAAGTTTGAAACTTCCAAGAATAAGCGTGTAGCTTGGCAGCCCACTCATATATCTACTAATAAATATTTTTGGTGGTAGTGATTTCTTACTTGTAGGTAGTACTCCCTAGTAAAAAAAAAGTGCTAAACATCGTCTGGATATGGCATGCAACCAATCTAGGTTCTCTCTAATCTCTAATCCCTACCCTTCATCTCTATTTCTCCTTAAACATCAAATATATTCAAAATTTAATGCAACATTTCTAGCATGCCCGGTGGGACCCTAGAGTTTTCCTTGGGTTTATTTCTTATTTTAAGCATTCATATAGTGAATTATAGTGAAAAATTCATTCCTTGCACTTTCCTCCTCTCCTTTTCCTCAAAATTAAATATTCAACATTCTATTTTCTATTTAAAGGCAATAAACTTAAATTTCTTCTTCCTTGTCACTCTTCTCTTTCTTTTGCGTCTAAAATAAACTTATCATTTTTCTTGTAAGTTAAAAAGAATCTATTCTTTGTCTCTTTATTTCATGCACATTAGGATAGTGAAATTAATTCTCTTATCCTATTTTCATCATTATTTTCATTCAAATCAAAACACTTCAGATTTGAGTTTAAAACTTACTGCATTTCATTGTTTGCTTGTTGCATATTAGCTCACCTAGTTAATTACAATCATTATGAATGAATTGTAGTACACCAATGTTACACTACTAAAAAAAAATCTAAACTCACCTAAGACAAGGCCCATTGATATTTCATCACCTAGTGGATCACCTTATCCTACTCAGCTATCCTACTTGGATTTCACCAACAAGGGGAGAACCCACTCTGTTCTCTAGTAGAGTATAAAATCTACACAAAAGGTATATTATAGATAAGCAGCCTAGCTTGGATTTAGGTTCATGAATTATAGGGATAAATCTCTTATAACAAGCCACATACCTGTTCTAATATATATTTCCTCTTGAGCAACAAAACTAACTTGAAACCAACTCTAGATTATTTTCTAGTACCTTCAGTAACCAAACTCTCATCTCACCATCTGATTAAGGCATAAGCCAACCCGAGACTAAAATTAATATTTAAGAGTTAATAATTAGTGGTTGTATGCTCTTTTTATACTTTTCTATTTATTTTTTTTATTTTTTTGAGTTGTTAAGGACGTTTTTCTATTGATTTACAAAATCAACACCATTCATAATACTCAGATTGTATAACCTATTATATCAAGTTTTTTGAGTGTCCATCCTCCTTATAAAAATCTCTTGCATCCTCTATTCTCCTTATATTTTGATTTTGGGTTTATAAAACATTATATTTTTCATCTCCCAAGACTTCATAGTGATTAACATCGGTTAAACCCACCAACGTTGATAGACTTTAACCTATTGACATCAGTTAAGTGATTGACATCAGTGATTGTGTAAATTGGCTATTTTTAGTTTTCTCAAAACAAAAAGCTAAAATAACCTACCTACTTACACCCAAACCTTATTTTTCCTCACTCTGTCACTAATACAAAGTTTTAAGACTATTTATACTCATTCTTGCATGGTATTGATGTGAATCCAAGACAAAATTCTTGCCAATTATGCAATATGGAAACCACTTCCACCTTCCACTCTTATTTTTGATTCTATCATGGAGCATAACTAAAATATAGAGCATCCACCCAACCCCAAAAAAATTCCCATTGTGCCTGAAGGAGATCAAGATTTTTTTAAATTTTTTGATTGTAATGTGGCAACCCTTCAACATTACCTTTCCATGAACCAAACCCATAATTCTTTGGGTTACCCACTATATGGTATGCCAAATTCTATAATGAAAAAAAAATTAGTTTCAATTGTCTCCATTATTTTCCCCATGGTTACTCAAACCACTACTTCAACAAGAAATCCAACCATAAATAATGTCCAAAGTTTAGCATCAAAAACTACTCAGTCTCACCTAAATCCTATCATGACTTCCCTGCCTTCACAACCACAAATAGTTCAATCAAGTCTAACCCCATTTCAAAAATTTGGTGGTACCCATCCTATCTACTATCACACCTATAATTACATGAGTTATGAATCACCCTTCACCCAGTATAACCATGCCAATAGCCCAACCTACAATAACAACACTCAACCAAAGCATTATCTCTAACCCAACAAGACAAGCCCATTTCATTTACACCCCCCAGCCTATGAATCACTACCCCTATGATGCATCAACACAAATATAGTAATATATGTCATACACTCCCTCTACCTCTTATCAAGTTCCCTACAACTTAGGGGGTATTTCCCAAACCAATCATCCTCTAGACCTCATTAAGATGCTGATGGACAAGATGTCTAATTTAGAGACATCTGTATTGGGTTCAAAGAATGTGTTATCTTATGATTAAATATGAAATGAGCCCATCCATCCCATTGTGTATATTCACCCTTATCCAATCCAATGGGACTCCCCAAATTTACTCATTTATAGAGTAAACAGGATCTGCAACAAAACTTGTGAGCATTTAGACATGATTGTTATTTAATATGAAATGATGATGCATTACTACTTTTCACCTTCCCCATGTCTCTTCTAGGTGATTTCCTAGATTGGTATATCTCTATAACTTGGCACTCCCTTTTCTCATTTACACAACTCACACAATTAATCCTAGACTATTTCTCTATCAACATTTCTAAGAAGGTTTCTATTACAGACCTTTATTCTATTAAACAATTTGATAAAAAATCTATCATAGATTTTTTTTCTTGTTGGAGAGACATAATGAATCAACTTTCCTTCTCTTTACCCCAACCTAAGCTTATTTAACTCTTATTGAGGGCATGTGATATGTACATTTCATCCACACTCTGAGTTCAAACTTTTTGCACATTTGATGAAGCCTTTACAATGGCATAGAAACTCAAAATCTGGCCTATAAATGAAGATAGAGTCAAGTTACGTAGTAAGAATGCCAATTTAAAATCAAATGACTCCTCTTCTTCTAAAACTTATCATTTTAACCAAAAATATAAGGGCTCTGCCAATGTAGTGGTTGTTAAATTAGCTTCTTCCATAATCACAAACCAACCTAATTCCTCGACCTCACAAAATATGGCCAAGCAATTTTAACAATGGTATGAACAAAGATAATACACTCCCATTGGAAAGTCATACACTTCCATTTTGGAAAAACTATTGTAACAAGGAGCCATAACCCTTCCTCAAATCAAGCCTCCTATATAGTTTGATCCCTCTTATCCTATTCCTACTTAGTACAAGGATGATGATTTTTATGGCTACCATCAAGTCAAAGGCCACAATTCTAATAAATATAAAACATTCAAAAACATTGTTTAAGACATGCTTGATAGGGGTGATCTCATCTTAGATAACCCTAATGTGCCTACTAATAAAAATATGGATGTGTTCAAATAGCCTTTTCCTAACCATTCACCCAATCAAAATATTATTCAGACCATGAATAATAACTCATGTGATCATAATATCCATATGATTAATATGGTCTTTTCTTTACCTCCAATCTAACCCATCCTAAATTAAGAGACACCCATTTTACCTACTCCCCCCCATAATCAATGGAGCTTGTTTTTCCCATCCTTCCTCCTCAAGTAGAAGAGCCTAATTCACCCATTCCACTCCCACATGAGGAAGATCTTCCTTTACATATCCTTTTGCCATAAGAGGAGCCTATATTGATAGTTCCTTTTTTACCCATTTTACCTATCCTCTTACCACTTGAGGACCATGCCTTGCCCATTCCTCAACTACATGTTGAGGGGAACATCATTCCTATGTTATACCTTCTTAAGGAACCCTCTTCACCTACCTCTCCTACACTAATAGAAGGTATTACCCCATCCACTCCTCCTTCACACTCAGAAGAGCCAGTGTTATCTACTCCTATATTAGATGAGAGACCTATTGTGCCTACTCTAATTCAACCAAAGTTACCACTTTTTTTTACCTATAAAAGATTACAATTTACTTATTCCTAGCGCACATGTTGAGGGATTATTTATACCTATGATCTACCCCCTTGATGAGCCTTCTTCACCTACCTCTCCTCCACCTATGGAAGATCATGCCTCTTCTCTTGTCTCTATTGAAAAATACCCTATTGTAGTTCTTTCTCATATTTATACCGAGGTAGAAAATGTCAACAATTTTCCTTTTTGTCAATCACTTTAGCCTTTTAAAGAAGCAACTGTAAGGCCTACGTCAACTTCATCTAAACCCTTTTTGTGGTTAGTGAGAAATCTAGAATTTCTTATCTCCATAAAACTAGATCATGTGGTATTTTGGGACTGACTTAAAAATCCTTATCCTACATAATGAGTGTCATCCTCTACCACCAGTCCTATCACTACCCTTTACCCCAAGTTATTTGATAAGGTTAGAGATTCTTCACCAAAATCACTAGAATCTTGTCCTTCTACATCAGAGTCCTCACCCTCATAGGCATCTATCAAATTAAAGTAGATCAGGTCTTTAGGCATTCACTTGATCTCTAATCTAATTCATCCATAGGGTAAATTAGATCTAACTCTCCAACCACAAGTTGGATTTTTGTGGCCTAAACTAAGGAAGAATGTTAGGCTTCTAATATCTCACCGATCTTTCCCTCTTCTATCCTCAACTTTGCCATCAATTTTGGGACCACATCCCTATACTTTAGTTGGATTATCACCGATCCAAGTAGAACTAAAGGATAAGTTACCTCCATACTACCTATGCCATTTAGTAGGCTTTTCACATCTAACACCATGACACCTACCACCAAGAAAGTGTCATCAAAACATGTGGTTCCACCACCACCTAAAAAGGTGCCATGAATAATCACCCCCATGACTCCTAAACCAAAAAAGGTGTCCACTCTTATTACAACAACAAGTACTAGCCCACTCATAGGCTCTCAGATCTTTTTCCTATGCCAATTGTTACAATCCTTCACAATAACACTTCCTACCATTAAGCCTTATATCCATCCTGGACTGAAGCCATCTTGGTTTGATGATACACAAGTGTGTCTATATCATCATTGACTTAGACATGATATTGAGAGTTGTAAAGCTCTCATGGTAATCATTCAATAACACTTTGATATCGACACTCTCTTTGTTGATAATCCTATTAACCTTCTTGATATTTCACCCTTGGCATCCATAATGCCTCATATCATTCCACCTAAATTCAAACCTAAAGATGTTTTCATACCCCCTTTTCCACCTCCTTCACCTATGTTTCAGATCAACATAGTTAATATGGCCATGCGGTCACAAAATCAAAAATATAAAGGTAAGGAAAAGGTCATTTCCCCTTGGGTTCATCCCTTTTCCAAAGACACTCCTCCTTTGAATCCTAAGATTTCCATTTTAGGTATCCCAAAATAAACATCTTCAGAAGTTATTCAAAACTTGATGGTGAAATAACTTCACCAAACCCCTCTAAAAATGTCCTTGTATGAGTTAATCCAAAACTCACCCCAACATCATCAAGCTTTGACTAGTGCCTTACAAGTGGTTGAGGTACAACCTAGTGATCCCTAGCCTCTTGTAGCTTTGGTTAGCTCTCTTAACACCATCTCCCTGATTTATTTCAGTGATTTAGAAATTCCATTTCAACACCCTAAAGATCAAGTTTCTTCTTTTTTTATCATCACATATATCAATAGAAATCATGTCAAAAGAGTCATGATTGATTGAGGAGATATTATTAGTATTATCTCCACCAATTCCTACAAACAACTAGCCCTTCTTGATAATTACATGTCTCAAATTGATGTGGTACTCTGCTCCTTTAATGACACCATAGCTACTACAGTGGCACTATTGTCCTACATATCTATGTGGGTACCCACATAATTCTTTAGCTCTTATATGTTGTAGAAGGAGAGTTCCAATACAACATACTACTTGGATGACCTTGGATATATGCTATGGAATGTGTTCCCTTGATGTTTGCACTACTATTTCAAGTTTGAGCATAATGGGAAAGCACATTTTATTCCTACCAACACACCTTTATTAAAAACATGCAACATGAATTATAGCCCCAATGATGTTCTCATTCCTTTAAATACATTATCTCCTCTGCATTATACTTCTGAAGCTTCCACAAGCTCCACTACCCTGATTATACAAATACTGACAATACAAATTCCTGACAAATACCCCATGGAGGAAACTTTTAAGCATCTATCACTCAAAGAATATCATTTGTTGACACTTAACATGTTACATACTCCACAAGAGTATGGAAAGCTTCATATGCACCATAATTATGATCCCCATATTAGGATGGTCATCTCGTATGGTCCCCCTAACCTTTGAACTAATTTCACATATGGGGGAATTGATCGAGCTCTAGTTGTTGACAATCCATCCTCTTCACCATAATGATTTACTTGTGACTTCTCTTTCCTAGGTAAGCCTACCTTTGCTCACACCTATATTTATAGGTGTGCTTAGAAAGGTTTTGGTTTGGGTCAGTATGAGTAGGGTGTTCATATGTCCATTGAATATCCTACCAATAAAACCACTGAAAATGTAAAAAAATTGCATGAAGTGGGTTTTAATGAACCAACTAAACTCACCAAAACTTCTCATATACCAATTATCAAAGATCCAATCTCTCCTTCTCCATCCTCTATTCCATCATCACCTACCGAATCAGAGGTATCTATATCTCCTAAATTTTTATTCAATAGATACTAGCCATTTAGGCTCCCTCACCTATCACTGGGGCAAGGAAACAAGGTCCCTTCCTGTCATTCATCTTAAAATGATTGATGAAGACTCTCCCATTATCAACACTATCCAATGTCAAGATGATGATGTTATTCTCACATACATGGGTGCAAATGATTCCTCTATCCAATGATCACTCCCATCGAAAACATATGCTATGTTAAATAAATCAACCATTGATATTAATTTTCCCTCTCATGATAACCCCCATGTCTCTAAAATTGGTCAGTATTTGGATTCCTCTAAGCAAGAAAATTTTTCCACATTTCTTAGTGACCATAGCAAAGCCTTCGCTTGGTATTATAATGACATGCCTAGTATCAACCTATTTATCATCACCCACAACATTGTAGCCAACTGAGATGCTAAACCTATTAAGCAAAAGATTCACAAAATACATCCTCGTATTACTCTCCTTATCAAATAGGAGATCCAACACCTCCTTTTTGTTAAATTTATTCAACACATCGACTACATGCAAAGGATTTCCAATATTGTTCATGTTACAAAAGTGATAGGGGAATCCACATCTACAATGACTATCATGATCTAAACCTCAATTATCTAAAGGATGACTTCCCTTTGCCAAGTATTGACCAACTTATTGATTTGACAATTGGAAATGAGATGCTATCACTTATGGATAAGTCCTCAAGTTATAATCAAATCATGGTTGCTCTTAAGGATCAACACAAGACAAATTTCATTACCCCATGGGGGACTTTCTGTTATTAGGTCATTCCCTTTGGTCTAAATAATGCTAGTGCCACCTACCAATGTTCCATGACTTACATCTTCCATGATCTCCTACACAAAAATTATGGAAGACTACGTGGATGACTTACTCAAAAAGTCTAAACTTCACCAAGATCACTTGATGATTCTAAAAATTATATTCACTCATCTCATCCAATATAACATTTGACTAAACCCAAAGAAATGTGTCTTTGGTGTCCTTTCTAGTAAGCTCTTGCGATTTATCATTTCTCTCTATGGTATTGAAGTTGACCCTGATAAAGTTTGAGAAATACTAGAAAGGCCTCCACCTACTAATATTAAACAACTATATAGCATGAAAGGTAAGCTTCAATCAACCCACCACTTCATCTCCCAATTGTCATATCATTTCCAACCCTTTCACCATCTCCTAAAAAAAGATATCTCCTTCTATTGGAATAGAGATTTCCAAGAAGCCTTTGATGCACTCAAATGATATTTCCTTTCCTCACTGGTTCTTATTCCACCTTAGGAAAACCAATCTTTCTACCTTTACATCTCTTCAATAGACCATTCTCTAGGTGTTATGATTACACATCAAGATAATCACCATTGAGAACAAGTGGTTTATTACATAAACCAAACACTTATTGATTATGAAACTCGATATACCCATACCAAAAATCTTTGTCTTGTGTTAGTCTTTGTAGCTTCCAAGATCCATAATTACCTCTTAAATCAAAAAACCTATGTCATCACCCATACTGATCCCCTCAAATACATGCATTCCAAGCCATATCACAACCAACATGTATCTCAGTGGCTCATGATCCTTGCTAAATTTGACTTGGAATTTATTCAATAAAAGTCTATTAAGGGGTGAACGATCACTGACCAGTTAGCTACTACCCCTTTACTTGACAACCAACCTTCAAACCTTGAATTCCTTAATGAATCTATCACAATGGTCTCCACCAATGACATATCCTATCAAATGATGATTTTCTTTGATGGGTCTAAATGTCAACACGATGGGGGTACATGGGTCATTTTCATTCCTCTTGATGGCAAGCCTATGCCTTTATCATTTAAAATAGATTTTGAATGTACTAATAATATGGATAAATATGAAGATTTGATCTTAGGGCTTCAAACAACTATTTTCTTTAATGTCAAATCAATAACCATTTTTGGTGACTCCTAGCTAGCGGTTAATTAGGTTAATGATTCCTACCTATGCAAAAACAAAATTCTATAATGATATAAGCATCATATAGATACATTATTGGAATTATTCAACTCCTACCTCTTGAAAACTATTCCTCAATCTACAAACAAGTTTTCTAACATAATAGATTATCTTGCTTCACACATACTCTCTTCACCCTCTTCCTCAAAAATCTATGTCACTGTACATCACTTAACATCACCCTCCTATGTATCAACTAACATCACCCTCCTATGTATCAAATAACATCCTTTTTATAGGAAATGTAACACACAACCCATATGACTTATGGTATAAGTAACTCATGTATTACCTCTTTTTTTCTATTACCCCTCCCAACCTCTCTAATAATGGGAGATGTTCCTTCATGAAATGTGCTACTCATTACACTATGCTATGGGGACTTCTTTACAAGCATGTTTTTGATGGTCTCCTCCTTACATGCCTCACTAGTACTAAGATCTCCTTCACCATTAAGGAAGTCCATGATGGGATTTGTGGTGGATATTTCAATGGCATCATATTTTCTAAATGTATCCTTTGACTTGATTAATTTTGACCAACATTCCATCATGACTATCATGATTATGTTAGATGTTGCATAAAATGTCAACAACACACTAACATCCTTCAGATTCTAATCCATGCATTATAAGTCATCAAAGACTTCTATCCCTTCTCCCAATGGGGTTTGGATCTAATCGATGAGATTAACCCTCATTCATCTCTCTATCACCATTCCATCAATATTGCTACTGAATACTTCACCAAGTGGGTCGAGGCCATTCCTCTCATCTCCACTAAGGCTGACAAATTTTTTGACTTTATCAACCATCACATCATCTATAATTTTAGTTTCCCCCATAAAATTATAATAGATAATGACAAATCTTTCAAAAATAAGACTATCCAAAATCTTTGTGACTCTTTTAGAATCAAATTAAGCTTCTGATCACTATATTATCCATAAGCAAATGGACAACTATAAGTTTCTAACAAAACCTTAACCAAAATCATCATGAATGTAGTCAATGATATTGGAAAGGATTGGCACATGCACATTCCCTTTGCTTAATGGGCTTACCCTATTAGAATTTGAACCCCTATAGGTGACACACCTTTTTCCTTGGTCTATGGGATGGAAGTTGTTTTTCCTTTTGAGGTCTAGATTCCTTCTCTTCTCATTTCTCTACAAGACATAATTACTAATGATGGTTTTTACCAAGAATTTTTAGCTCAACTTGAGTTGCTTGATGAATGTCATCTCATATCCCTCAAACACCTCCAAATCTATCAAGAGTGTATCAAACATGCTTATAATAAAAATCTCAAGGAGTGAGATTTCAATATCAAAGATCTCATCTTAAAGGAAAATCAACATGTGATTAATATGGAGAAAATAAAATTGGGTAAGTTTGCTCCTAATTGTCTTGGACCCTACATCATAACTCACAAATATGGCTTAGTAACTTATCGCTTGTCTTCTCTCGAAGGAAGGGTAGAACCTGAACCTTTAAATGCTTTACACCTATGACCACTCTTTTGTTAATCAAGTAATGCTTCACCTCATGTTTAACTTGAGATCATCCATTGATAAACCCTATTACATTCATCTCCTTTACTATTAACCCTTATTCCTACACACTTAGTTAACCTACAAAGTGCTATGGTTTTTCCCTCAAAGTGGAAAACCTCTAAGCCTCTATAATCCTATCATGCCTAAAGTTTAAAAAACAAAAATTAGATACATAGACACATTATAATCTCTCACATCATGATTCTTTATGTAGGCTTCTCCCTTGAATGATAGATATGTAACTTCTCCTCGATACTATAAATAGACTACTCCCTTGAAGGACATCTATTAAAGATTGAAAAGGAAAGCTTAGACCACTCCCTTCAAGGATGGCTAAGCCAAGATTTGTTATCAAGGGAAATAATGACTTGAAGCTTCTCATATTAATCAGCTTCATATGACCTCAACACAAACAAAATCCCATTTTAGGCTTCTCTCATTGATCAACTTACACACAAAAAAAAACTTTAAGTCATAGACTTACCTATAGTAGCTCTCAGGTCACCCACAAAGGGGCATAACATTCCCACTAAGAAGGTTACACTACTCAAGCACTCTCATTCCTTTTACCTTTTTCCCCTCATACTCTTTCAAGGGAATTTGAATTCACTTGACACAAGGTGAGTGTGATGCTTCTATAAAAAACAAATGGTCAAATGATGAAAATCATGAAAGAGGCTCATAATCTTGAGCCTATTTATGTTTTGATTATGATCTTTGACAATACATGAGAATCATACCTCTTTCTCTCCCATCCCAATCACATGTTTATTTCTTTTTTGAGATCGCATCTCACACCAAGATTCAATCACCTTCTCACTTTTATGCCAATATTTCTTGATTCTTAGAGTTATGTGTTTAATAAATGTTCTCACTCACATACCCATCTCAATAAAAGATACTCAAATAACTACCCAAAACCATACTAAAACTTAAAAACTATTTCCCATTAATCCATTTCATATAATCCCATGTGAAATCCATCCAACATGCAACCATAGTTTCTCTCAACAACAATAAATAGAAAAACTATCAAACTTACGCCATTTATTTTAAGAATACACCATCACAAATATGGAAAAATGCTAAAAGAAAAAGCATACCCAACCCATTAATTTTAATCATACACCATCACAAATATGTAAAAATGCTAAGATGAAGCTAACCAATCAACTATGCATATACCATCACACATATGGGAAATGCTAGTCTAACTCAACAAACATAACCTACTTAGCATTAACATAACATAAACATTCAAACATTATAATAAATTCAACATCATCACCATCACATAAACACATCTCAAAGTAAAAAACTCTCATATATATATATATATATATATATATATATATATATATATATATATATATATATATATATATATATATATGCTAAATATGAATGTACATCAATGGATCATATCAGTATCATCTCTCTCTCTCAAAAATTACATCTCTCATCTTTGGCTCATAGGATGGTGTGTATAAATCATATATAACAACATCAATAACAACATATGGCACTCAAAATACTCAAGGCTATAGTCATAGTTGTGAAGAAGCAGTATCATCACCACTCTCTGCCTATCTACATCTACGTGAGCTAGAAGTTGTGACATGTGTCACTGATCTCTCCTACACTCTAAACTCAAAATATCTCTAAATTTGTGATAACTCATTGATGGCTCTCTCATAGTATGAAATATTGTCTAGAGTATTGTTGTACCTCACTAGAGATATAATCTATGGTGGACCCATCAAACCTACTATAAGACCCTATACTATTCCTTGTGGTGGAGGAGGAGGAATACCCTGTCTTGTTGTTGTCAAACTATCCCTCTCTACTATCAGTGTAGTAAATTGGCCCTATGATTCCCTGACCTACCCTTGCAATATTGTAACATACCCCTATAACACCAATACCTATGCTTGTGCTACATCTTGGGCTTATAATGTTTCCTCTCAGGCATGTACTGCTACATCTTAAGCCTTTATAGCTACATATCTTTCTCTCTCATCACTCCCTATACATCTGATGGTGGTCTCCTAACCTAAACCATGAGATGCAAACATGTCCATTAAGCAAGATAAGCCACTATGCATCTAGGATCTATCACACCTGGGCTTGATGGAAGATCCTCAAAATCTAGCCCATCTATCTCTTGGGGTAAGGGTAGGGGTGAATCTATATCATCCCTCTTATATTGAGGAAAGGTAGGAGGCACATCCTATAACAAGCCAAACTATCTCCTGACACATGCCATAGGTATCATCTCCAACTCTTTGGCTCATCTCCCTCTGACCCATAACATGCTCTGTAAATCGATAAGATACTCTACCTATCCTCTAAATGTAGGGTATGTTAGGTAAGGCATCCAAAAAATATCTATGGTAATCAATCCATCTATCATATGCCTATAATAATCAATGTCCCACACTATGTTGTCTATTCATGTTTAGGCCATAGCCTCCTTCCATCATCTGAACTTGACCCAGAAATTGACTACAATTATGGTAGGTAGCCCCAATGGTTTTGTCACCGTGATGTGATCATATGACCAACAATGGAGTAAATGATTGACACACAAACTATACCATCATTATAGCCTCAAACCCCATAACTCTCTATATAATTATGCTAAAAAATCTAGTCCCCATGCATATACGGTCCACTACTCAACCATTTGTGCCAACACACCTATCAACATAATAAGAAATCTCCCACCATCTATGTTTGGTAGTGTAAATACTATAATTCTGATCATCATTAGGATACTCAACTAATACTATGCCTCTTTGATAGTGTAAATTGGCTCATATGCAAAGCTCATTTAGTGATAGGTCACTTCATTAACATGATCTCCAAATAATGTAACCATGTGAATATCATGGTCCTATTTTGAATAAGTGAAGAGCTCCTCACCCTAGAGTGGCAACTATAAAATCTTGTACACATCCTCTTGTGTCACTATCAACTCTCTGATAGGCAAATGAAAGTTGTTAGTGGTGTGATCCCACCTCTCTATCAAAGCTATCATCAAGATAACATCATGTGCAACCTATAAATATCATCACACTCCTCCTAACCCTATAGTTTTCATGTACTCCCACTCATCCATGGTGACATCCCTCCTCATCTTTATCAATAGTGTAGGTAGTTAATCTCATAATGTCAACTCCTACCTAACCTATATCCATATACATAAACCTCAATTCACATACTTTCTAATATAAACCTCCATCTTTTTTAACCTTCTCTCTAAGAGAACTACATTGGTCTAAGGCCTTCATCTGGGCTATGTAGGTAGAACTTAGTCAACATGGGGTCTTCTAAGGTTAGCTTAGCCATATACCCACCTAACTATCCAACTTATTAACCCACCTAAACCCTAGGCCTAACTACCGATACCTTAACCCTAGGGCCAATTTCTTATATTTTAACCCTAGGCCCAATTGCCTATCTCTCAACCCTAGGCCCCCCCTCGACCCCATGACCTATCGTTTAATCCCTAAGTCCCACGACTTATTTCAACCTACCTTTTCCTAACCACTTCCCTTAACAAATTTTTAACCATTCCTCACCCTTTTTCCCTATGAACTTGGATAACTAAATTGGCTTGAGGCCCTCAATCAGGGTATATAAGTAATACTCAATTGACATGGGGTCTTCTAAGGCTAGCTCAACCATTATGCTAACTCAACTAGGGATTCAAAATGGGTATTTTCTTCCTATTTGTGTTATTTTTATTATGATTGACATTAGTTAAAGCTACCAATGTTGGTGTCAAATGCCAGCTAAAATTCACACCTTATCGGCTGACATCGACAAACCCCACTGACATCGGTGATTGGTTCAGCCCTAAGGCCAAATAACCCATCTCCCAAATTTAGGTGTTTCTCTAAAAACTACCCCCAAACCCCTCCCAAATTTACATAAACCTAACCTCACCCTATTTCCTACCCCTTTAACTACCCTTTCTCTCCCCAACCATACCAAATTAGCCCAAATAACAAATTAATAACTTTAAATTCAAATTCAACTCAAAGAAGATGTTACCTCATCTCTCTATCTCCTCTAAGCTAGAATAACTAGCTCTTGTGGTGGCATTCCTCTCATTGGGTCCCCTCCTAGCTCTAACATCTCTACCCACATCAACACTCAAAGCTCTTTTTCTCCAATCAACTATCACAAATGAGTTTTGGTGGGCCACTAAACCCATTTTTGTTAGGTTTGGTTGCCCACTGATTTCAGTAGTCTTGACCTAAGACACTGATGTTGGTAATACTTCTTATCCACATTAGTGACATAATCAACATTGGCACCCTTAAATTAGAGTTTTCAACCCCAACCACCATCCTTTGGACTACACCCTTAGTTTGGGGTAACTTGGAGATCACATATATCTCCCTGACCATGATAACCAACCTTGGAGATCACATATATCTCCCTAACCATGACAAAAACCTTGGAGATCACTTTAATCTCCACCCAAGATGACTCTAATTGGAGATCATGAATATTTCCTTGACCATTAACCCTTTTGAACCAACCTTACATTTCTTGTCTTGATCACTTATGCTACCTCGATATAGTTGGCTATAGTACACACACATTCATATCAAGTGTTTTAGATCATGACCAAGACAGTCTTGTCACTTATAACCTTTTATGTTTACTAGGAGAACTTTCTACCTCAAATACATAGAATATATGGATAATTAGAGATACAACTTTGACCATTTTAACCTTATTAGCTATCACTTATAAGCTATGATTTGGTTATTTCTATTTGAGTCCTCCTCACTTTTACCTAATTTTGATTGTGTCAACTATAACTTGTCATAGTATACATGCAAGTAGTGATGTTACCACACTCTCACTCAACATCCACCCACCTAATCAACTCCTTATCAAATTGGTACTCAATTCTAGATTATCCTCTATCAGTTCTCATTTTGAGGGGGGATACCTCATCCCATACCTAGAGCATCCAAATCCTATTTTTGGCTTGCAAGTTGTTAGTACAAATTACAATATAAAAAAGGGCAAATGTAGACATCAAAATTATGTCACACACATACATAACTCCCTATGTCAAAACCCCCCTTGATCCCCTTTTCATAATTAGCCTTCCTAACCCATGTTTTCACCTCTCAAACATTTAATTAATTTAAAATATTTAGTAAAGTTAATTAAAAACTAATTATGCCACCTTACCTAGCCATCTCATCCTAAGACTGATTCTTACCCTCTGAGTTAGATCAAGACTTAGTCCCCTAATCCTAACTACCCATGACTTGTTCTCACCCTAAAAATTAATTCCTAACTAACTACATCCTTCTTAACCTCGCATTTCTACCATTTCCTAATGGATACCATACTTGACAGGAGAAGGAATATAAAATAGGATAAATATAACCCTTTTACCTATTCTCATGCCACTAAAATTGGTCAACCCATGACCGACATCAGTGGGATCAATGATGTCAATTACTTAAGAAAAATTCCAAGCTAATATTCAAGTTAGTATAAATTTTAAAAACTTGGTCATTTACTTACAAGCATTAGCATTCAGCTTTTTGTATCAAAGCTTATCGTTACTCTACAAAAATTGGTACAAATTAGGAATTTATATACTGCATAGAGCTTGGATTATTCTAAATTGATAGCACATGTTTGTCTTTCTATTCATCTATTGCTTCAACATGCCTCATCAGAGCCATCTATCTGGCACTCATAGTTCATCTATTTCACCAACTAAGTATGTATCTATGTTTTTTAATTCCTTTAAATAGTCATTTTACAATTACTTTACATTATACTATTTATAGTTTTATGAACATCCTGACTCTCCATGTGAAGGAGTTGTAAAAATCCTTTATCTATTTCCCTCTACTTCAAACATAAAAATCCTTTATCTAGACCCACTTAAGTCTTACCCACTCCCTTACAACTCTTTTCAACCTCATAAACCTGACCAACATCTACCTCTTAGCTTAGAAAAGTCTCTTACAACCTCTTAAGAACCTACTACCCCTACCAACATTGGTCACATAACTGATATTGGTCATATCTCCTTATTGACATCGGTATCCAAACTGATGTCAATGATGGTGTATTTCCACTAACCTCCTTGAACCTACCCAAATAACTTCAAAAAACACCAATAACTCACATTGCCTGCACTATGTCACTCTCTACTACACTCAGACTGTAAGAATGGTAAAAACATCTCTCTCTTAATCTCTCTTTTATTTTGTTATTCATTACCAATTTTGTTTCAAAAATTATATTGTCATCCATAATGAAGTTTGACACTTCCAGGAACAAGTGTGTAGCTTGGTAGCCCACTCATATATCTACTAACAAATATTTTAGGTGGTAGTTATTTCTTACTCATAGGTAGTCATCCATAGACAAAAAGGAGTGCTCAACATCATCTAGATATGGAATGAAACCAATTTTGTTCTCTTTAATCCCTACCCTTCATCTCTATTTCTCCTTAAACATCAAATAGATTCAAAATTGAGTGAAACATTGTCCTTTAACACATCAGGCTTTGGAGGCATCTTTTCAAGCAACAATGGCAACTCCAAAGACATATCAGATAGTTAATCAACCCATGTTATCCTTTGAAGTTTGATGGTAAAATATTTCTTTGTGTTCTTTCTTTCAATGAAGATTCATGGCTAATTTTGTTGTTGAAATTTATTTTACATAGGTTGGTGAGACATATCCATCTCATCCCATTCCTATCAATATGAACAGGTTCTTGGTCAACCTTGTTATGATCATTATCAATCCTAATATGACTATATTCATCCCTATCATGAATATTATTAGTATTATAACCATCCTTCTCAATGTTTTACCCCTCCTAGTCAACCTAGTCCTTTCTCTAATCAGCCCATTTCTACCTTCAAGCAAGCACTTTTGGGTTATGAGAGATACATGTTGGATCTTGACACAAAAAAGGATGTGGCATAACATTTCCTAATAATTTCATTTGAAAGGTAAGAGATTCATTGGATTTGGTCAAGAGAGAATGGGTACCTATTAAGAGAGCCAATTGATAAAGGCTCACAAGTGAGATGATTGATGTGAGTGGATTACTATCTTCCTTAGATGATAGGCTAGAATTTCATGAAAGGCAACCTCACCATACCTATCAGCCCTCATATACATTTTCCTAAGTTTCATACTATCCATACATGACCCCTACTCATGATCCAAATCAATCCCATCAAATTCATCCTTTTCCAAATCATGATAGAGAGAGTTAAAATAAGAAACCCTACGTTTGAAGCTAATCTTGATATACAAATTGAGTTGGCTAATATGCATTTATAATAGTCCATAATTGAAGAAAAATAAGTGGATTTCAAGCCTTCATTACCCTCTCAAATTTCATTCCCACCACCTCAAAAAGAGACTCATAATCCCAATGTCCTAAGTTGGAAAAAAATAGTAGAATCATGGGGAAAGAAGGAGAAAAGTCTTGACCAAGAGTGTGAAATTGAAAAGACATCTAATCCTTACATCTTAATTTGGATAAATATAGTAGAGTCATGGGGTAAGAAAGAAGATAGAAGCATTTTCCAAGAGTGTGAAGTGGAGAATGGATTTGATCCTTTGTAAGTCCCTCCCACCCTTACTCAAGAGCTTCCTACAAAACCTTGTACCTTGCATTCTAAATCTGATTTGGAGTTCTATGTGCCACCTCCACCAACTAGTTCATCTTGTCCTTACCCCATCACCCTTTGCCTTGATGGACCTATGGTATGGAATCCAAAGGAGTATTAGCTAATTAATAAAGAAAGATAACTCTTTCTTAAATAAAACCTACCTCCTTGATAACCTCATTGGGTTAGATCACATGATTTCAAGATGCCTAGTCTTGGCATCACCATGAAGGAGATTTAAGATCTTTTAACCCTTGATAAACTAGAATAGATTATCAGAATTGAATTTCATTTTTAATCCCTCAAGAGGTCTTAAGTGATTAAGACAAGGTAAGTCCTTGTGTTCAATCTCTTTACTTGGTTGATGATGAAGAATGTTTTCTTTGTGTTGAAGAACCTATCATGAGAGAGGAAAATGAAGAGGAATATGCTTAATTTATGGCTAATAAATAAGACCTCATGAGTGTTTATGAAGAATAAATAACCATTGGGACTCCCTTTGGTGAAAAAAAGGGCAATTCACAATATTTTTCCACCATATTTGAAGTGAAATGTGCTATCAAGAAGGGAGAACACTTTCAAGCCATCCCTCAAGAAGTGAAAGTCTTGAGAGAGTCTTCTGAGATCAAGATCAAGGAAATATCCCTTGAATATGATTTGATAAAATATTAAGAAGAGGTGACTTCTTTTGTGGATATTTTATATTGGGTTGATAAGGAAGGATGTCTTCCTTTTTCCAAAGAGGAAGAAATGATCATCAATAATTTCATCATTTTGCCACATGCCATGGATCAACATGGACAAGTTCTTAATTAGTATTTAGATGAATTGTTTGAATTCATTATAGCAGGGTATACTCCTCTTTAAGGAGGCTATGAGATGGTCAAAAATGGAGAAGGAAACATTAGTACTCAAGTAAGTATATAAAGGTAAAACAATCTTTCAAATCTATCCTTTCAAAAAGCATACACATTTTATAATGACATGTTTTAACTCATCAAGATGGGCTATCATCCTCTCAACCATTTGGGAGAAACACATCAACTATTTAAGGATGAAATAAACTCTTATTGGCCTCAATCTTCTAAGGAACATGAAACTACTCTTGAATCTATGCCTACTAAGGATATACAAGTTGATCATGAGATGAAGAGTGGGTAGTAGTATGAAGTACATGAACATGTTAAAGAGGATTATGTATTCAATAAAAAATTATTTAAGGATGATCTACTTGAGATCATATTAAGTAAAGTGCTAAGGAAGAGGCTTGATCCATAAAACATTCAATCCAAAGAGAAGCATGTTTGGAACTATGATTCATCTCACCATGAGGATGACTCAAGAAGTTTTACTTTTGATCCTAGAAAGGAGGTATTTTTAGTTGTTAGTTATGTAAAATAGGTTTTTTCCTTATTTCCCCTAACTTATTTTGTACATGTGTGTCTCATGTGTTCACTTTCTTTGTTGTGTGTGTCTTTTGCTTTGTGTGGTAGAGGCAGTCATTAGTGTCTTGTCTTGGTCAAAGGTTTGGGCAAATGGTCGAAGATTTTTTTGTTTGTCTTAGTCTTTAGATGACTCCTAATCCCAATGGATTGATAAGGTTACTGGTTTAGTTATTATAATAGGTATACTACCCCTATGAGTCACCAATTTGTTGACCAAATTTGACTTTTAGGTCAAATTAGGGTACCCCTAGTGAAAAACTTGATTCTTAGGCCTATGAGGGAGTATAACATTTTGTATTAGCTTTGGTCAATTAGTTTCTAGGTCCATTTATCATTCTAGGTCATTTTAAGGGTAAAAAATAGTGCATTTAATGCTTTGTATGGGTTTCTTGAGAAATGTGCAAGTTTAAAAATTTGATGTCATGCCCCATGTACAAGGTTCATCAGAAGAAAGGTCAGTTTTCTTGAAGAAATGGAATAGTTTGGCACTTGTATGACCTACTTGGGAAGTGTGCCACTTGGAAAATGGTTAAAAGTGTCTCTTCAGCTTCCATACGTTCATCTCCATGTTTTAATTGGTTTTGAAGTTATATTTTCTACCCAAAACCATTTTATCTCTTTCCACCATTCTTGGCATAAAGAAGTGACTTACAGGTTCTTGTTTGGTACGGTCAACACAAGGGGTTTCAAGATAACTTTAATTGGGGGAATATTTTACACTTAGAGACCTTAATTTTCATATTAATAAGATTTATAATGATCAATTGTGCTTTATGAACCATTTTTTTGAAGTTGACTGTGCAAATCTGATTGTCATTCTGTGAACCCTACAAGTTTTGCTTCATTGTGAGCAAGCCTACACAAACCACTTTTTTATTTTGATACCAAATTATGTTAACCATGCCTCCTTATATATTCCATGATTTTATTCATATTTTTAGGTGTTTGGTGAGTAAATTCACTTCAAGTCTGCAGACTAGTCGTATGTGTGATGATAAGCATGTTTTCACTATTTCTAGATTTTCATGATTTGAAAAAGGTTATAGAGGTTGTGATAGTTCATTTTACATGTTTTAAAGTGATATTTATCCTAATTTAAATTTCCATACCATTTCAAAAAAAAATTCCATGAGTTGCATTCATAAAGCATTTTCAGTCAGTATGCCCTATAACTATGATGTCATTCAACCATGTGAAATATACAAAGCTATGAGAAACATATATAGAATGGTGTTATAACTCATTAAATGTTTAAGAAATTATAATATTGGAATCAAAATAATAATCCTTTTACTTGTTAAAATAATGTTTATGATAGTTTACATATTAATCCACACAGTCATACCACCATGGAATTACACCTACAAGTGCTAACAGAGATCTGAGGATCCTTTTAAGGTGTTAAAAAATGGATGAAACTTTTTATTGAGATTATAATGAATTTATAAGATCATGGTAGACATATTTAAAATTACTAGGTTTACATATATATTTGGGATCACTTCAAAATCTTAAATGATTGAGATTTAGGCCATAAGTCCCCAAAAGGTCTAAAAAGAAGCCCATGAGATTTTTTATGATGGCATAAAACATGGTTGATAGGACTTCAAGACATATAAGTGGGTGGATGTGATAGCCATTTAATAATACAAGATATCTAACAATTTTGAGGTTAGGAGGATGAAAGGAGCATAGTTAGTGAAAGGGTTAAACTTGTCATTTTATGACTGAGAGCAATCAATGAAATCTACAAGATTTCAACTTTTTGAGCAACTCTTATTTCCCAAGTTGGTTCTAGACCACACCCCCACATGTGAATGGTTACAATAGTGAACATGAAAATTTTATGATCTAAATATCACCTAGAAATTTTTCAATGTAGTTTTTTGCTTCCTTTTTACACCTTGATGTCTATACATAGGCTTAAATATGCACCTATAGGCAGGGTTTGGAGGTAGAACTTTTTAGTTTAGGACAGTGACCTAATTTGATTTCCCAAAAAGAATACTAGCACCTTGAAAGGAGGATATTAGTTCACATGCATACATAGTGTCCTATAGATATTTATTGAATACATCTAAGTACCATGGTTGACTTCAATAGAAGTAATTTCCCCTATAGGTAAGGGACACATAGTCTTGGCTAGAGGAAAGGTTGTTTAAGGATTGAAGTGTATGTGAAAGAATTGAATGGTTAAAATGAGTAAAATGGTGTATAAAATTTCAAATAGATCTTTAAATACCATGACTAATTCCTAATTCACATAAATAAAACCTACATAACAATAGAAATCTCTCACACAGTCAACAGAGGATGACTGGGACAGATAAATGAGTAGTCTACTTTATGTGAAGAGGTATAAGGTGGCATTTAGAGGATTATGTGATGAAATTACTTGAGGATAATTATTAAAAGATTTTATGGAATTTATTCACTCTCATCAATGAATAAATTATTAAATAAATGGTTCCCAAACATGCACACATAGTTCACTTGCATAAACCCTACAAACAATGTCTTCTACTAGTCTATTTTGATATTTTGATCAGTTGGAGGGTCTAAATTTAAAGTTAGGAAATAATTTTTTTTTTGGAGTTCCCTTATGACATGGATAACACATTAAAATATACATATGGGTTTGGGAAGAAATGGGAGTTCCCTTTATTTTGTCTCAGACAGAGGGCACTCCCTTTGTACATAAACCCCTACAACCTTGAGAAATAAGATATGCAACCTTGAGAGATGGATCAGGTGTTTTTTTAAGTTTTAAAGGATGTGTATTAAGTTTGAAAACATATTTGGGAATATTATTAATAATTAACATATGAATTAAACCAAAAAACATAGCCTGGACTCTCAATGATATAGTCAAGCTTAAAGGCAAGGATTTTAGCCTATAACCCAAACCAGATATCAAATTATTTTATAGATTTAAGTATAATTTATTATATATTTAAGCATTAATTTTGAGAAAAAAATGATTTTTTTTTATCTATTTTAGGATAGGTAAATTCATGAAAGGTCAATCTAAATCGTAAAGTGTAGTTAACCCTGTTAGACAAGGGTATGCCTAAGGCCTAAGCAAAGAGTAATTTTCATTTACAACATGAAAAAAACACTCCAATGAATTTTAATATTTTTTTTAGTTCATGATATAAGTTTATAATCTATTAGGATTCATGATAATATTTTAAGGAAGTTATTTTGAGCTTCAGAGTGTAGACAGACTTACCAAACATGACTAGGCCTAAATATAAACAAGGTAACAACTCCTTTTTCAACCTTGATAGAGAATTAAAATGAATTTGGAAATGTTTATGAAATGAATAATTATGTTTCAAATCTTATTTAGTGAAAATAAAATCATAAATAAGTCTTTTTTAGGCTTTAGGATAATTGAGGCTTGTGCAAGGGAGGAAAAGGGCTTGATAGGAGAACTTTCAATGCTCATATATTTCATGAGGCATTACATGGGTGACAAAGGATTTATTAGAAGTTAATAAGGTCTCTTAAGATCACATTTTTATAATTTTTTTGTAGGTTGGACATTTTATCTTTATGAAACAACCTTAAGACCAAAAATAGGCCTAAAACCCTACTAAACCCTCAACTAGGACCAATTCTGGAAAATAGAGTTGGAGATGCACTCTAATGGACCATTTTGTAAATAATTATTATTATATATTATATATGACTCCATAAATCCACTTCACACCAAGATGATTTGCATGGACTTGTATGAATGGGGTTAGAAATAGTTTGTTTTCTCACTATTTTATGTGTTGTGCAGGATACAAGAGGAGTTAAGAGATGAAAAAAAATTTAGAGATAATATTTATACTTTTAGTAACTATTATTATTTATTTAATTCCATGAAACAACCTCTAAGTTCCCCAATAAGGTGATTCAACTCAACTAGTCAAATCTAGCATATTGGGCAAGCTAGTGAAGAAGATCAAAAACTTCAAGTGAGATCAGTTGAAGGTGTACCTAATTATTATAGATAAATTTAAGGTATTTATAGGTTTAATTAAATTCATAAAATTTATTTACATGGACAATTTATGAATATTTTGAGGCCAAGTGTACAGGGTGCACGAAAGGGAAGTTTTATAGATATCAAATGATTATAGCTCAATTAGGAATGACTCTAGCAGACCAAGAATGCAAAAAATACATGGAGAGGAATTTTTGAGATCCTCCCCTTCCATTCCAATTATTATAACTATTCCTCATTAGTTATGGGATGTTCAAATAGGTCCAATCATGAAGGTAGGTTTTTTGTGCAAAAAGAGGAGTTTTGTGCCACTTTGCATAAATTTGATGATTTGTATGGACATTTGGACTTCTATACCTTAAATTTTTTGTCTCATATAATTATAAAATGAAAAATTAACTCATTATATCGGCTTTAAAAGTTCCTTTATAACCCTTGGACTTATCCTCTTCTCTCTCTCTCAAACTCTATAAGAGTTAGCCATTTTGGCCATTGTATTTGATGCTCCACCTAAGTATGGTGAATACCTAATCATTTTTATACCTTTTAGATAAATAAAATGACTAATTATTACCTCTTCTATGAATTTACTTAGTGTGTTTTATTTTAATGTTGTGTTTGCTTAGTGAAGACTATGGATTCTTTAGCAAGTTGCCACATTCTTTCACCTATTTGCAGCCTCTTCTTGTAAGGCATGTGAAGTGTTCTAGGAGATGTTCATGTTTAAGTGAGTTTGTATTTTAATTAGTGATATTAAAGGAATATTTTATATTCCTCCTATCATAAGACATTCTTCCATAACCTCATAATGTAATATTGATGCAAGAAGACTCGGATTGGAAATGTGTATGTTTTGGTTAGTTTCTTGGTCTCAAGTGTAGAATGAAATTGGTTGGAAATAATAAAATTTATTTCATGTATCACCTCCTTAATTTATAATTTTTTAAAGTCATATATCTCCCTTTTCACCCTGAAAAGGTAGTAGTAGGTTCAATCCATAGTGGTACATCAAGGGAGTTATCCCTATATAATGACTCACCTCATTCCTTAAGCTACCCAAAAACCTAGAGGTGATTCCATTGTTCCACTTAGATGAGAAGATAACTTCATCTCATAAAAGGGTAAATATCCAAGTGACAACATCAATAAAAAATAACTCTACTTAGCTTCTCACTCAACACCAAGACTTTCATAATAATTATCTATCTAGGTAAATTTTTGTATGTAGGCTAAATTTATCCAATACCTAATAATAACCATGAAGTATGAACAAAATTAATAATAAATAATGGTATAAACCCATATATTACCTTCAGTGGATTTACCAAATGTTGAGTAGAACACACTTATGTAGCTATGATGTTGTCAAGACCAACATTCACCTTGACAAGATGTGCTCAAGACAATAGTCCTACTTGGCATGCCATAAATATTGTCACTCAATGTTTAACTCTTGGAGAGTTAGTTAAAGCCTTATAAAAATTGAGTGAAAAATTGGATTACATCTAGGTTTGTGGGTTGCCTATAGTAGAGTTAAACCTCTAGATTGAAGGGCTAACTCTATAGATTTTTTTTGATAGATTATCACCTATACTACTTTGCTTGCTTGGATGAAAAGAGATAGATAAAACATGAAAGTAACCTATTATAACTAGGTGATGCAAAAAATTTATCTCCACAAGACTACCATATACTTTCACTATGAAAGATGAGTCGCAAGACTAGCTTCAACATCCTAGATTACTCTAATATAGGTATTTCAAACATAAAGGTGATATGCATTGCACTTATCAAGGTGAATTAATAAGATTTATGATTATATAAATTAATGATATTACTTAAACTTATAGATATACAAGGACACTATCTACACTTCATGTGACCTGTTAGAGATCAAACTACTTGCATAAAACATGAAAGAGTAAAGTGAACACAAGGATAAATGATAATCACTTATCATTCAACTATGCACTAATTCACACACTTAGAGAAGAAGTTATGAAATAAAAACCATATTGTAAATATTTACTTAGAATTAAAATATAGTAGTCAAACTAATAGGGCTTCACCATACCAAGTGTGGATCTTCAAACTTAGCCAAAAGTAGTTGCTCATATAGAGAATGGTGAAGAGAAAAAGAGAGGTGTGGTAGAAGAAGATTTATAAGTGTCCATGAGATTTAAAACAATAATACAAGTTATGAGATATTCCATAATACCTCCAAGGTAATGTGTCTCACTCTATAAGTATCTTCAAACTTCCAAGTGGCATAGGGCTTATAAACTTGTTTGACACCTTGACTAGCATCTTAGAAACTACCCTTATTTGTATGAAAGGATTGAAAAATATAACTTCTGAACATTAATTAACTTTTAATTTATCTTAAAAAACTCAATGAAAATATTACATTCCTTAATAAAATATTTTAACTTACCATTCCATCATTCATGTGCATAGGTGTTTTGTAACTCCTCATTTCTCACACCTAGTTTGGTCCAAGTGGCCCAAAACTAAAGTGTGCAGTATTAATATCATATAAAATATATGAATGGTATTAAAATATGTTATAAATACTAAAACACACCATTTTATTTCTTATACCAACTCCCAAGAATCTGTTTTGCTCCTTAAGCCTTCATTAGGCATACTTTCCTTGTAGCCCTTTTTACCTATAAACCTCCTTGTGTATGAAGTTGTACAAATGATATTGAAAAAACAATGGAATATTATATGACCATATATGTCCTTATATATCATTTTCAAATTTCATCTTCAAAATCTAAGTGGAAACCCATTTTTCTACCTTTCTCTCTTTTGAATTAGGCCTCCTTACTTTGGACTTTATTTTATTGATATAAAATTCTGACACACATGTGAAATCACCCAAAATCATGTGATTAATTTTAAATATTATATCAAAAAGTTCCATGTCAATTTTATGGTCTTGAGACCCTGTGGAAGTACACAAACCAAGAAATGGCCTTACCACATAGTCTCTTTTTGAACTTATTGGAGATTGCCTAAAAAAATGGGCCTAGTTTGATCACCTCCAAAACCTAATATGATTTTTTTGTATTTTTTAAGATATTAAATGTCACAAATGACCTCACCCCATGATTTATAATCTCTTCCCTTCTCATAACACCTCCAAAACACCAAAAGCATGAAAAAATAGTGTATTTATACCAATCTGTACAAGTGATGTCAGCATAAAAGTATCTATGAGTAACCTAATTAGAGTAATAAAAAAACATCCAAGAGGTTTTATGGTAAAACTATGTCTTTATATATTTATTTGAGGCCTTTTCTCCTTGACTGGTCACTAACAAGGTTTAAGAGAGGTTTAAGGCCTATTTGGGGTATTAACGATTATTCATAAATAAAAAATAATTAAATGACCTCCTTAAACTTGTAAAAACTTATTACTATACCCCTTAAAATATTCCAAAAGTATCATACTCCCATGTAAATTTTGGACAATGGTATGAGCATCTAAAGTTGTTCTTCAAGTAGCCTACTTAGCTCTCTTGAGGCGAGAGAGAGGTCAAACATGAGTTTTGGGTCTCAAAAATTCATCTCACTATTTTTATAGGTTATTAAACCTTTGAAAAATACCTATAAATTATTAAAAAATATTTTTAATTTTTCATTACCCCTCTATATCAATTTGGTATTCTAGTTAGGGGTCTTACGGTTAAGAACATGTCTTCTCGTTGCTCACCCTCAAGGGCCTTAGAGTGAACACTAAAGTTTATTTCCACTTTATAATGTATGGATACCTTTGATATTAATATATAATTACGTCAAGTTCCATTTATGAGGTATGTAATTCTTTTTTCTTTGAGACCAAGTAGACCCTTAAGTCTCTTGAATGCCCATTGCCCAAGGAGTGGGCAAGGTTTGAGACAAAATAGTGAGTAGTTACACTATTTTTCTGAAATAAATAAGATGATGGATGTATAATTAAAGTCTTGAAAAAAATCCATACAAAATTTAAAAGTATATTTGTGCATTTTTAGTTCTTAAACATCAAATTAACTCATTACTAGTTGGGTCTGTTGTGTGCAAGGTTTATTCATTAAGTCTAGACTGGGTTTCTTGAAATTTTCACCTTTGCATCAGATCTAAGGTATCAAAACACATTGATTAATTATGTAAACCATTCACCAAATAACTCTCATCCTTCTATACCTTTCCACAATCATCACCTTTGCATCAACATAAGTAAAACCTTACCTAAAGGAGCAAGCAAGCATGTATGTACTATGTATGGAGATGAAACTTAGTTTTGTTCAATATTATTTTTTATTAATTTGTTCTCAAAATTAATTTTTTTCAACTGAGGTAAACCTCAGATCTTACCTATCATCTTTATTCCTTAACTTTAGGTTTAAGACTAGCCCTAGTCCTATATGCCTATAGATGAATTATAGGTATTTGACTACGTCTCTGACTACATACTTGTTTGGAATTCACTCTTTCTTAGTCCTTGAAATTTTTTAAAAGTTTCCAAATAATTTTAAAAAACTATAAAACACGCCTCTATCTCTTTTATTTATGTTTTAACTAATAGCCTGCTACCTTGTAGCCTGTAAGTGTTCATTACGGTTACTTGATTGTGCATAAGGTGTGTTTAGACCTAAAATTCTTTCATAACAATATTTGAATGGTTATTAAAATTATATTAAATAATTTAATGGGTTCAAACACCCTTCAAATATTTTCATCTATACCTCTTACTCAGGCTTAGAAAACATCTAGTTTCTCAAACAGGCCTATAGATGCACTTTTAGGGCACATGACTATGTTTGCTACTTAGACCTAGTTTTTTCCATTTTCTAAATGCTTTCAATGTTCTTTAAGGGATTTTTTGTAGTGTAATTTTAAAATATATTTTAGGTATCCATGTTTGAGACTCTTATATATTGATTGAATGTTTCTCTTGGTCCAAATGAGGACCTACAAGCGTAGTGCTTATAGGTCACTATGGACTGTTTAGGGCTATACTAAGATATCTCCTAAGTTCTTAGCCTTCTCTAACCTTGTTAACCACTTAAAACCACCATGTAAGTCCTTAGTGGTCTCCAAAGCTTATTACCAAGCATCAAGTCACCTTCTATCAACTTCCAGCTTTATTGACTAATCTATATGGACCTGCAGGTGACTAATTAAAACTATTCACTCAATCTCTACCCTTCATTTGACTGTAAGTGACTAGTATCTCCAATATCTTATAATTTTTTGTTTATTTTCAATGAAATTAGGTTATTTTCATGTTTAAATATTCTTTTGAGTTAGTTTTAAGATTAGATAGGATGTCCAAATGAGGACCTACACACTTGAGGCCTGTAGGTCTCATTTACTTGATTTAAGGCTAAAAAACACACTCTTTTAAGTTCTTGATTTCTTGAATCATGTCAAACCACTATATATCTTCCTTGTTAATCCTAAATGGTATACAAAGGTTTATGATGATGCTTCTCATCACCTCAAACTTACCATACAATCTTTTATAGACTACATCCATGTCTACTAAAGTTTGAGGTTTGTGATTTGAAATTACAGTCCCTAGTCAACTTGAGTAACTTAGTGGATGATAAAATTAGATATTAATATAAATATTAAGTTATAATGATGTGTATAAATTTATTTTAAATATTCTAATCATACTTAAACACTTTTTTAGCTTGTATAACTATATATAAAAGATACACTTATGACCTCTCATTGGAATTTGTGTTTGGGCTCTTGTCATAATATTTGTCATGATTTTAATGGTGAAATAAGGTATTAAAATTTACACCATGATTAATAAATGATTATTTATTAAAAATTATGAATCAAAGATATAGTAGAGTGTTTAGACATAGACCATTCTTTGATAAAAAAGAAAACACACTTGAAGAATAAGTACAAAAACACATCTCAAACCAAAAAAATTTAACTCTATGAAATTGAGGGATCTTCCATGATTGATGAAGCATTATAAACATATGATAATGATCACCATGAAAGGGAAATAATAACTTGTAATAGGATAGTCTAAAATAGCCTGTACACCAAGGCATTCTTCCTTCAAGTGAAAGCACCTCATAGAGTTGATTCAACTAATAAAACCACCATGAGAATGAGATTTAATACCTTTAAAAACCACCCTCAAATTCATTCATCTCTATCAATTTTTGAGCTAGAGAAATAGGTGAAAGAACATACCCCTCTTAGATGCATATGCCATAGTAACTTGTTTTCACTTTTAATGATTGTTAATAAAGAGGAGGAAACCAATATCCAAAATAATGCCACTAATTTCAATATTTATTAGACCACTAACAATTTCCAAAGTTTTAGCTCCTAAATCTCTCTCTCTCTCTTAGCCATACCATTCAATGCAAAATTTCCTTCCTAAGCTTATGAAGGTAGTGATGGAGAATAAAAAGTGTTTGGAGTGCTAGTTAGAACTAAAACTTGGTTTAGAGCTATAAAATGGTCTAAGGGATCCAAAGGGTCACTTCCAAACCATTTGAAACTAAAAAATGATCTTGGAAAGCCATACAAGTGCTTGAAAAGTGTAACTTTACCAAGATTAGGAGTTAAACTATAGGTTTTTTCAAAATCTTACTACCCATAAACATTATTTGACCAATTTATAAACCCTATTATCATTTTAAAACTTCTTTAAATGTTTTATCCTTTATCTGGCACATGTAACTCTTCTTTATGGGCCAAAAGGTGGCCAAAATGTGATTTTTTACATATAGAAGCCAAATAAAAATTAGATCATGATAATATAATATAAATGATGTCTAATTAACCTTTTTAAATTATTTTAGATAATAATATATCTTTAACCAAGTTTGACTATGTTTGACCATGTACTTGACCATAGGACTAGATAATTGAATTTAAGACCAGAACATGGATAATGTTAGACAAGGACAAATATGACCACATGGAATAAATTAGGATCACTAGAGACCATGAAAAGACCATAACAAAAATTAAGAACTTATATGAAGTTTCAACCTCTATTAGATGAGCCAAATTTAACTTGGGGTCAAATTTTATCAACATGTTACTCATGATACATCCATACATGAGTGTATATAAAAAGTCATAACCCTCTTATCATCATTATCTCACCAATATCTCATTATTATTCAACCATTCATATCTTCTTCTAATCATTTCTTTCATTAATTTTGAGCATTCTCATGTGCATATTTTTATGTGTCTTAATTATTTTAATAGTCAATATACCATCACACATCATTCATCTCATCTTTAATTTGTATACTAGGTTAATTTCTTGAGATATGCATGCTAACTAATCAATTAATTTCCTGATTATCATATTTTTAAATGAAAATTTGCCTACAAGGGTAAACCATTTAGACCAATCAACAATAAAAAATTTCCTATTGGGCCAAATCATTATCCAATTATTCTCCTTAATTTTGTCCAATTTAAATATTTTGTATTTATTGTAATTCCAAACCCATAGATTTCATCCTATTTGGTTTAAGTTAGAGTGTGCCACTTGTTTTGGGATGTGTTGACCAATTTTGATGCCCAAGGTCAAAATTTCAACCCCTATAGGCAAAAAAATTCTTATCATGTATTTTTAACCTTGTTTATATCTTTGTCATGTATTATGAGGTCTTATAATAACCTTTCTAAAGTCTTATTAGCAAAGATTAAGGTTAATCTAGAGAAAATAAGGTAATTGTTTGTCTTTATTTTATAATATGTTAGTCGTGTAATGGAATAATTAAACTTGGTTAAGTGGTATCATTCATCCTTAAGTGGAATTAAAATTCATTGCATACCTCAACCAACTTGTATAAATATTTTATAATGGTTTGAAGAAGTTAAGGTTCTTTTGTGGACTTTAAGGCAATGTTTTATGAGGAAAAAGGTGGTTTTTTCTATCTATAACTTGTGTCAAAGCTAAAAAATTTGAAAAATTCATAAAATACACTTTAAATTTTTATTTTAGGAGTTATATAACTATCACATATGTCACCATGTTATAAAATGGTTAGATTCATGAATTTCAACTCTTAGAAGGGAGTTTTGGGCACTTGTATGGACTTCTTGAACTCATTTTTAGGTTAAAATATTAAATAGGTTTCTATTGGGATTCCATAATTAATATTAAATATTTGGATCAATTTTTATGTTCTATAAGTACAAAATTTTCTTCCTTCTCTCGATCACTACCTTCACAAGATCATAAAGACAAAATTCAAATGCATGGTATAGACATGAGAGAAAAAGTGGGAAGATGAAAATTTGGGAAATTTTATGGGTCCTATTAAGATTAATTTTTATGCAATTATTTTATAAATTCATCCCATATCATTTATGAAAGTTTTTTAAGAGTCATAGTAGGTCATTATGTCTTGTTCATTCAAATAAGGTCTTGGTTTTGTTCATGTTTCATCATTCCATAAGTCAATGAAGAAGAATAGATTTTGTGTAATTTTTTTAGATTTTAAATTATTCATTATTATTTTAGTTTCACCAATAAATTCAACCTTGGTTTATGTCTTTAATAAGAATAAAGGCATCTCAAGTGTCTAAGCATATCACCCTATTACAAGCATGTTTGGTTGATTTTTAATGTTGTAACTCTTATAAGGTTAAAAAAAAATTAGTATTCATGAATAAACCTCACTCTTCCATAATTAATGTGAAATATCCTTTAAAATTTTTATTTTAAGATATCCCTTTAAGACATATTATGTTTCTCACTCTTAGAATGGTGTTGTAATTCATAAACAATCTTCTACAGGCATGGCTATCAAGTTTAACTCAAATGGAAATGAGAAACAATGAAATAGTATGGAAATGACATTTATAAAATTATAAGATCAATTTAATTTAAATGGTACTCAATGAACTCTCTAATAAGGACTAAGACAATTTCATTCATCCACAAGTCTGCAGACCTGTCAGTGAATATTCATGAGGTATAGGTTTCATGTTGAGGTGTTCAAACCAAGGATAAATGTGATACATGATCCTAAACATACATATTATATTAAAAAAATCCTAATTACCATCATAAAAATATCATGAATGAATATGTATACTTTATTTTTCATGCACAAACCTTGCATATGAGCTGACTGTATGAATATGTATATGTGAATGGGAAAATTTGAGGTTATATAGTGAGAAAATGAAATATACAAAATATTAGGGTAGATAATAAAAATTTAAAATGATTATATATAACCTCAAAGTGTCAAGGACTTAATAATATGTTCTTAACAATCCATATAATCAAAAGGTAGACCTACATGTTATAAATTGGTAGGTCCTCATTTTGGACATAAACCAATGGTCATATGCAGAGGATTGATTAGAAACTTGAATTAGTGTAGATAAAAAAATAAATAACCATGAATACATCTAAGTTATTTGAGATTTATAATAGGATTTAAATGATTAAATTTAAAACACTAATTGAGTCTACAAGCCTAGGCACTCATACACAGGTTTGTGTACAAAGACAAGAAGGAAGATTTTGAAAATACTATAAAAGGTCAATGAACATTGTACGATAGTGAGAGGTTATTTATAATGTATTTTGACCACTAAAAAGGTGTTAAGGACCTAGTTTTTATAGAACATGTTCAAAGATCCAAATTCACCAAATAACCACCTACATCTAGGCCTAGATAGTCAAGGAAGAAAGTGTGCTTATGGAGATATGAAGTTTTGGGAATTTAAGAAGATGAAAAAAATATTTTTAGGTCTTTAAAATTATATAAAAGGACATTGAATGTTCAAGTATTGTGATGGCAGTCTTAAAACACAAAATGCATTCAAATACATAACCACCTATAGGTTAGTCTAGAAAGAGCTGGCTAGTTTCAAATTGAAGAGAAAATAGAGTGATCATGAAAAGCATTGGATTTTATCTTAGGTAGATAAATATTGTATGATGTAATTATAAGTCAAATTAAACATACATAAAGTCAAAAAAATAAGTGAATACCTACATGATTCATTTTAACCCTCCATACATAGTCAATGTAAGCTATAGGTTTGCTTGCCTTGTTAAGTGAACGTTTTTGTTTAAGAGTGAAAATAATAGGTCTAAGGAAAGGTAAATCATTGAAAAATTGTTTCATAGTGATAATAATATTTCATTTAGATACTTAGACCCAATAATAAGAGGATGGAAATATTGAAAGTTTTATTTAGGCCTAACAAGCTTAGAACTCATATACAAACTAACCTTATGAATCGTCATGAACAAGTGGTCTTGTTTGGGGTAAAATGATAATATGAAAACATTGATGAGTTTAAAATGTTGTCATAAATCATGGAGAAGCATGCATGGATATTGGAAGATAAGAAAAGTGACATTTAGGCCTTTGATACCACCTCATGCTCCCTAATGGATGACTGCAATCCAAGACCAACTTTATTTTGCTTGGTATGACTTTGACCTGATACATGGATCCAAATTAATTTCATGGATTATAAATAGGTCCCTTAACTTACATATTTTTGTATTGATTTTTGGATTAGATCCATCACCTACATGACTAAAGGTTAAGAAATCAAACCCCTCTCCTATGGTAATGCAAAAAATTGAAAACCAACTTATTGCAGTTGGAATTATATGGAGGATATACATGGGAACCTAAGAACTAGGTGAAAGTTGAAGATGTTTTTATACTATAAAATTATGTAATTGGTTTAGGAGTTAAATCCTTAGGGTTTATGGAAAATCATTAAGAATCTAAGTCACTCTAAACTCTCCTAAAACCATAATAAAGACCCAATGTGAGAGATTGATCTACAAAGTTCATAAAATTAACTATAATGATTCTAAAAGCTTTTGAACATTATTCTAAACTCCAAGTATTTCCTCACCATGTACCTAGTTTATACCTACAACTATATAGACTACATTAAATGCCCTATTTTTTAAGGATTTTAGGAATTTTATAGGGTTTTGGATAGTGGAGAAATTGAAAACTATTTGGAGGGGTAACATGGTATTTATTATAATTACACACATTGCGGAAAATTTGAAACTAGTTTTTTCCCACCTTATAGGGCCCTCTGAGTGTGACCAGAGTGATCATAGATCTAACGGAGGCTACTGCCATTGGCAGTGCCTCTAAGGACTTGAACCTAAATCTGATAGAGGACATTGCCTCCAATGGATGAAAGAAAGCATTAATAGGTGAAAAGACGTGTTCCATTAAAAACATGTCGAGCCTCCCTGTCAAAAATGATTCCACTAGGGGTACGACCCTGACTAGCCTGGATGATCTGGTTGAGGAAATCATGGCATCCATGGACCTTGCATTGGTAGGTAAGTTTTTCTCCTTTTGTCCTAATATTGAGATGGTTAGGAAATGGGTATTGTCTCGATGGAGAATTAAAGGTATTGTTTTGATCACCGATATGGAAAGAGGCTTATTCCTATTTAGATTTATGAATAGGGAGGATATGATAGCTACTATTGTTGGAGGACCATGGCTATATGGTCCAAATTCACTTGCCTTGTGTTTGTGGAAACTAGGATTTGATCCCAACTCAGACCTCAGTACGTCTGCTCCTGCTTGGGTAATATTTCCAAGGTTCCCATTGGAATTTTGGGATGAAATTTATTTTATGGCTATTGGCAACTCTATTGGCTAATACGTCACTATAGACCATACAAACAAAATGCAATCTAGATGTGTGTGTGCTTGATTGTGTGTCAATGTCAAGATTATTCAGACTCTCCCCATGTCTATAGAGTTAAACTCTAAATATGGGACTTGGACTTAGCCGATCATATATGAAAATGCTACCACTTTCTATCAAATATGTAAAAAAAGGGACATATAATGACCCAATGTAAGGTGAAGAAAATGGGAAGGAAAGATGATTCCTCGATTGAAGGTGAGGATCAGTCTCACAAACCCAAAAATTCTAGCAGTCAGGGAATGGGGGGTAATGCAAAAAACCCTGATAATACTGAAAAGGTAAGGGATAAGGCTAGTAAGGAGGAGGCCTCTGGTAATGGGGAAAAACTATCCTAGAGGAAAATAACAAGAAGGTCTTGGATAGTGATAGTCAGAAGGGTATAATAGACACAGTTAACCCTTTAGTTCAACAGATCAATATGTCTAAGGAAGGAGAAATATGCATCCAACTGATAGATGGGGATAATGTAGAAGGCAAAGTGTTAAGAGATGGTCAAGTGGAAATAACTCCAAAAATATTAGTTATTAAGGGAGAAGCAACCTTACATTTACAACATAGATATTTTCCATGCTCTGGAAGTTGGTGACCAAATAGGCAATTATTCAGTAATAGGGGAAACAGGACAAAATTGTAGTAGCAATGAATAGGAAGAATGGGTTATCCCAAAGAAAAAGAACCACAAAGGTAAAAAATATGTAGATGTTGGCATTAATCCCAAACAAGGGAGCCAAACCCTAAGAGAAACAAGACAAAGAGAGATTGCTAGGGAGATTGACAGTGGTAAACAGAAAACACTGGAGACCCATCCCCTCAAATCCTCTAAATGAGAATTTTATCTTGGAACCTAAGTTGCCTTAACAGTCCTTCAAAATAGTTTGAGGTTAAAAACTGCATTCTAGATAATAAATTAGATATCTTATTACTCTAAGAAGTCAAGATGAATGAGGAGAGTTTTAAGAAAATAACTAACTACATATGGCCCAAGGCTACTTTTTGAATTAGTCCAGCTAAAGGGACTTTAGGTGGGATTGTAACTATGTGGAATAGTGCTAAAATTTAGGGATCTATTATTGCTTATAATAAACATTTTTTTATTATCAACTTCTCTTTGTCCTCCTTGAACTGGTCATTGATCAATGTCTATGGCCCGAATAATAGAGCATTGAGGCAAAATTTATGGATAGATTTGAGCAGCTTTAGGATTAACTCCTAGAACACTAGATGGATGCTAGCTAGAGATTTTAACACTCTGTTATACCCTTCTAAAAATAGGGTGGGATTATTGATTACTCTGACAACATGTTAGACTTTGCTAAATTCATAAATGATTGGGGACTATTGGATATTGAATTGCAAAATCAAAATTTCACCTGGTCTAATAGAAGAAGAGGAGATCAAATGATTCAAGTCAAGTTAGAAAAATTTCTTATCTCAAGTAACTGGAATGATTATCATAATATGCACATGCAGGATTTTCCTAAAACCATGTTTGATCATTACCCAATCTTACTCAGTTGGAGAGATCAGGGACAACGTGGTCCTTTCCCCTTCTATTTTGAAGCTATGTGGACCAAACACAAAGACTTTAGACAAATGGTGGCCCAATGGTGGAAAATTTCTATCCAAGGCACTCCTATGTTCAGATTAGTAAAAAAACTCTAGCATATCAAACAAGAAGTTTATGGATGAAATAGATACAACTTTGGTTAGGTCTTTCATCAAAAGAAAAACATAGCTGGAAAACTTGTAGATATTCAGCGGCGAATGGCTCAAGGTGACGATTCAGAAGCCACTCTCAAAGAAGAGAATGTCCTGACTTCTGAATGGAAGAATATTATGGATAGAGAAGAGGTTTTTTGGAAATAGAAATCTAGAGTTCAGTGGCTCAAAGAGGGGCACAGGAACATGGCCTTCTTTCATCTCTCAGCCATGAAACACAAGAAGGCCAACTCCATAACAAGCTATGTTTCGATAATGGCAACATTATAACTGAAGATAATGAGATAGGGGAACAAGCCAGGGTATTCTTTTAGAATTTTCTCACTGAACAAAATAATGATGATGGGAATGATGGAACTATGGACCAATTCATTGATAAAATCCCTTGTTTGATAACTAAGGAAGATAATCTAGAGATGTTAAGGCCTATATCTGAGGAGGAAGTCTGTGCTATTTTATTTTCTATGGGTACATTCAAAGCCCCAAGTCCTGATGGCTTCCTTCCTATATTCTTTTAGGAATATTGGGACATAGTGGGAGCAGATCTTACTGCTGTTGTATGTGACTTATTTAGATCAAGTAAAATTTTGAAATAAGCTAATAATATTTTCATAGTACTTTTTCCTAAAAAGTCACAGCCCACTCACCTTATAGATTTCAGACCTATTAGCCTATGTAACACTATTTATTAGCTCTACACTAAAGTGTTGGTTATGAGGATCTAACCTTTATTAGACAAAATTATTTCCCTTACCCAAAAAGGCTTTGTCTTAGGCTGGTAGATTCCTAATGTTGTGATCACCACTCATGAGAATATTCATTCTATGGAAAAGAGTAGAATCCCTGGTATGGCTCTTAAGCTAGACATTTCTAAAGCATATGATAGGGTCTCATGGACTTTTCTATTCCAAGTCATCAAAAAATTTGGGTTTAATGATAAAATGTCTCGCCTGATATGGAATGATGTCTCTTCTATAAAATTTTAGGTTCTAGTCAATGGGGTCCCTAGAGGGTTCTTATCTTCTTTGAGAGGAATCTGCCATGGGGACCTTCTCTCCCCTTACTTATTCATCATAATGGCAGAGGCACTAGCAAGATACATACAAGCTAGTATAGCCTCTAAACATTTAGTGGGCATCAAACCTACCTCCTCCCTTTCTCCTATGGCAGTGCAGTAGTTTGTGGATGATACCATTCTTTTTGGCATCTCCTTAGTGATTGAAGCTAAGATATGGAATAATATTTTAAATAACTATGCCATAGAGTCTAGGCAAAGCATAAATCTCTAAAAAATCAATGTGTACTTCAATACTCCTAATGATCTTAGACAAATAATCATTGACATACTTGAATGTGCTAAAGCTGTCCTACCAGCTACCTATTTGGGTCTTCCCCTCATAGTCAAAGAGGTATCTCCTAGTTTTTGGAATGGAATTTTGGAAAGAACTCAGAAGAAACTTATTGGTTGGAAAGGGAAACTTCTCAGTAGTGCTAGCAAACTGCAGCTTCTTCGGGCCTCTCTTTAAGGGATTCCTACCTACTTCTTGTCTCTCTTTAAAATTCCTACATATTTTGCTGATAAATTGGAATAGATTCAAATAAAATTATTATGGATGGGATTGGAAGATAAACAAATAATGTCTTTATTCAGATGGGAAAAAGTGTCTCTTTTGAAATCACATGGTGGCCTCAATATTAGGTCTATCAGGAACATGAACAAAGCCCTTCTCTCCAAAATTAATTGGAACCTGATTCATAAAAATAATGATTGGAGGGAAATAATGTATGCCAAATATATGCATAGCATTGATGGTTCCAACTTCTTTCAACAGATGGGGTTACCCTAGGGATCTGTGATATGGAATAAAATGCTAAAAAGTAGAAGCGTTCTTAAGCAAGGAATTAGATGGAAACTAGGAAATGGCTAGCATATTAAATTCTAGAATGACATTTGGGTAAAGGATAAGGCTCTCATCACACAAGGAAACTATGGATACATTGCTAACATTGCTACTCATTTTTTTGGAGATAGTGTCAGTGATTATATGGATAATAATAATGGCATGAGGAGCTAGAAAAATCTATCATATTGTTGTGTTCATCGGCCTGAGCTCTTCCCTAGAGTTTGAGAGAATTAGTAATTGATTTAGGGGATCAAAATCCCTCTCTTCCCATGTGAAGATGAATAGTTTTAGTGGCCAGATAAGAATGGATGGTTCTCTGTCAAGTCTGCTTATCAATTACTGATTCTTGAGGCTCAAAATAAAGAGTTATGGAAAAAGGTTTGGAATTTAAACTTATACCAAAAATTAACATGTTTTGGTGGGATGCTACTCATAACAAAATCTTAACACAAGACAACCTTCAAAAGAGAGGGTTTACCCTGGTCAATAGATGTTATTTGTGATGTTCAAAAGAGGAAATAGTTTCTCACATTTTCATGCACTGTGATTTTTCCTGGGAACTTTGGGGCATAATCCTAAATAACTTTGGTATTGAGTGGGTCTATAACTCTGACCTTAAGTAAGTTATCATCAGTTGGAATCCTACCTTTACCCATCCCTAGCTCATGAAATTATGGAATCAAACTCTACCCTATTTAAGTTGGATTTTATGGAAAGAGTGCAACCATAGAATTTTTAGGGACACTACTAGAAATGCTTCTCAGGTGTTTCATTCTTTTGTTAAGACTCTTCTATAAAGTGTCACCACTACCCATATTCATTCTATGGAAAAACCCCTAACTCAAGAAGATCAAATTGTAGCTAAATGGAAGGTTCTAAACCATATTCCTACTTATAATAATTCTAAAATTCTAAAAAGACTTAATACTAAATGGATTCGCCCAAAGCCTAACTAGATGAAACTTAACTTTGATGGGGCCTCCAAGTCTGATGGTAAAGCCAGTGGAGGATAGATTATAAGAAATGACAAAGGATGGATGATTGCTATCTATGCTATTGGAATAGGCTACCAGAGTAATAACTATGCTAAAGCAATGGCTCTCTTATGGGGGTTAAAATTGGCTATATCCCTAGGTATAAGGAACTTGAGTATACAGGGGGACTCTAAAATGGTCATTGATGTAGTTAATAAAGCATTAAATGTGGGAATCAAGCTAAAATATATCATTAGAGATATCTAATTTCATTTTCAAAAGTTTTCTAGAGTGGATATTTCACATATTTACAGAGAGGGAAATAGTGTTGTTGATGCATGTGCCAATCTCAGCCAACAATTTTCAAATTGGTGATGTTGGTGCCAAGTAGTTCATATTCCTTTAAACATTAGGGATATTATCCAAAAGGAAATGACTTGTTGAGGATGAGTTAGATGTATGAGAAGGATAGCTATTTTAGGTAGTCCATTTGGTGGGTGCCGACGTGGATCTCAGAGTTTGACGCCTATTGTACTCTTTTGATAATCATTCCTGATTTATTGTACCAAGGTGTTAAGGTGCATGGGCTTCATTATGGAAATCACCGAGAAATGATTTTTAAGCATGGGAGGAGTAAATGTCATCTCTACATGATATATCAAATTATGTGATATCACATTATCATTATGCATATTCAAGAGTAAGGGCTTGTAACCACTTCAATTATGAAGGTAAAAATTAGGAAGTCTATGGGTCTAGTTTGCAAATCCAAAATGGGGGGAGACATAATTTAAACAAAACCAGTCTCCTACTATGAGTTCAATGATAATCCATTGGTTTGGCACTACTACAAAGAGGGGGGGATTAGCCCCTACTTGGTGGGGCTTAATGGGTTTGATAAAAACCTATCTGAGTAATTCATGAGGTTTTGGTTAAATAGGTGAGTCACTGTTGGAGGAATTATCTTTGAGATTTCTAAATAGGTGATAGCTATGGCTATAGGCATGCCCATGTAGGGGATGAAGCTATAAAGGAAAAAAAAAATCATGGACCTCTCCAGCCATAAAATATTTCTGGGAGAAGGTGAAGAAATTGTTCTTTACCAAGGAGGATTTGATCAAGCTAAATTACCTGAGCCATGGGATGAATTATGCTTCATCCTCATGAAGTACTTCACACTCAAAGGATGATTCACTAGGTTCTATAATTATCATCTCCTCCTTTTAAATCACTTTAGGCGTAATGCTCTCATCAGCTTTCCCTTTTATCTGCTCTCCTCCCTAAAACATTCTATCCTTAGGGTGAGAGAAAAAATGGCAAAAAAACCTGATATGAACCCTATCCCCCTCCATCAGGGCCTCATTTTCTATTTTTATAATTTCCATCATGCCCTTGAGCAATCCAAGATTATCAAAATTGTTAAAGGGGATTTTTCTTTTAATCCTTTGGCTGGTGATGTTGTCAATGAGCCCTGTCTTTCCCCTATTTCTACCAAAACTAAAGAAGTCTCCTTCTCTACTCTTGAGGAGACCCTTATTGACACCCCTAGCTCCTTTGTGAGCATGAAGGGAAAGAAGAAGAAGTTTTATGCTGGGGATGAGAGTATTGGGGGGACCACTATGGGGACCCATAAAAATCCTGGTAGGACCACTAGGGGTCAAGGTGGTAAATCCTATATGTCCACTAAGGTTAGTAAGGAGGGCTTCTCCTCTAGAGTTTGATGGTCAGGGTGGATTATTAGCAAACTTGCTCTTAAGGCTAGGCTTATTAACTATTCAGAGAGTGCCTCAAAGGAATCCACCTAGGAGGAAGAGTCTAAGGAATTGGAAGTTCAAGAAATCTCTGAGGATACTGAAGGTAAGCAGAAGACAAGGGAATTTGAGGCTATTGTGGAGGATGGTGCTGATATTGTGGAAAATGCTGACAAAGAGGGAAAGATATATGTGGATAAAGCTATTGAGGAAACTTAAATTGAGATTAGTTTGAAATCTGAAATTGCTGCCCTGAAGGGTCACATACAAAAACTGGAGTAGAACTTCACCACTGGGCTCCAAAATTCTATTCTCCTGAACATGTCTATGCTGAAGGAATTGGGTAATATTGCACCTGCTGTCAATGCAAAGAATACTAAGAAAATAAATGACCTCATAAAATCAATGGTTATGTTAGGAGAGATCTCTCTATCTCTCATTTTTTCTATTTCATGTTTTATTTTAGTTTGTTGTTTTTGTTGGTGCACTGATTGTGCTGCCTCTTTTCAGAAGGCATATTTTTGTTTGATTGCCTTCTTGTTTTCTCTGCTTCTGTAAGGGTTCGGCCCCTAGTCTACCACCTTATACTATAAAAAACATGGTATTTATTATATGTATTAAATCCCAAAAATATATACATCCAATCTTGGAAGTGCCCAAACAAGTCTAATTTTTTAAGGAAGTCATAAATAGGCGTAAAAAGAAACTAATTTTTTAGATCATTTCATGGTCCTCACACTTCTACAAGGTCTAAGGACCTAAAATTTGGAATGGAGGTTGGTGATATCATTGGTAAATTTAATCACTTATTATTTATTGTTTCATATATGTGGGAGATATCTAAAGCATAAAACCAGTCTTTTAGGCAATGAGGGCTAATTGAGGCCTAATTATGGGAAGATAACAATAAGATAAACACACCTCCACTCACTCTCAAGACCTAAAAATTGGAATGGATTTGTAAAACATATTGGGTCTTTAAATATGTCTTCAATTTATAAACATCCTCTACAAATTCTTATACATAAAGAGGTTTACACATTTTTAGGGTTATAAGGAATGAGGCCAAATGAGAGTTTTTTGATGCAAAATTAAGTATTGGAGAGCATTTGGTGACTCAAAATGAGTTTTTTTAAGGTATAATATGATATTTTTATGACTTCCATGAAGATATAATTAATTTAAAAAGACATATTGAAGATTTGACACTTGTAATTAAGATTGGCCTAGTGAGACCAAGGGGTTTCAAGACACCTAAGGAGTTACTTGATGATTGCCACTAATATGCTAGTTGGGAGAGTTTATAAAAATTATTAAATGTTTCAATATCAGAAATATAATTTAAATAAACATTATTTTATGTTGACAAGTGCCACTTGTCCTCTCACAATCCAAGAGAAGGGGCAGTTTTAAAGAGAAGATCAATGTGTCAAGAAAGGTTGAAACTTCCATGCCACTTGGAGTAGAAGAACATATTTAGGATATGCAAACTTGTCCTTAAAGACCTGATGGGGTAGTTTCATACCTATTTATTGTTGTAACTCTATTTTTGACACTTATCTCTTCCTCTATCCTCTATCTTATGTCCTTCTCTCTTCTTCTCTTACCTTTTCTATAAATTTAATCTTGATAGGCTAAGTTTGTATCCTCCACCTAGGTATGGTGAATCCATTATAATTTTTAATACTTTTATCAATGATAAAATTCTATTTTTACCTCCTCCTTTGACTAATTTCAATATGTTTATGTTATTAATTGATCTTGTCAAGTGATTAGCTTTAATTCCTTGAAATGTTTATCCATTTCTTGCATTCATATTTAGTTTGAAATTTTTTTACAGGTATTTTTAAGTGTATAAGTGAGTGTGAAAGGTTTAGTGAGTTTTATTATCATTAGTGTCATTTCATGACCTCTTGATTATTCATCTTAGCCCAAACATTATTCATAACTTTCATGAGAAATGTTGATGTAGATGGGCAGATTTAGAGTAGTGTTTATTATAGGTTAGTCTCATGTTTGAAGTGAATTTGAAGTTGGTTGGTAGTGTTCAAGCATATTTGGTGAATCACCTCTATTAAAGTAGGTTTCTCTCTCTTTTCATAAAATTTTTTTAGAGTAGTGAATGAGCCTCAGTGCTTATTCAAGGGGATCTAGCCCTATAACTTATAGATTCACCTCTCCAGTAGATCACCCAAAACCTTGAGGTGATTCCATGTTATTACAAATTTGGAAGGATTAAACTACCTTGAAAAGGGTGAAAATTTTGTTGATAACAGTTTTGGCATGCCTGATGGGAATAAGGTCCAAAGTATTGGAAGAATTGTTAGTGTTTTTCTTCTATATATCATCTTTTAGAGGCATTCAGAACATCAATGGTGACTCCATGTTCAATCAACTAGTTCTATCAGCCCAGTCACTTGTTTAAGTAAGTTGTACTTTCCATTAATTGTCTTGATGAGGTTGTTATGGCTTAAATTGAAGTTTAATTCAATTTCATGCAAGTTGATGAAGCTCCTAAAGATTATAATAATCCTTATTAACCTCACCATGAGCATTATAAACCTTATAATGAATCTTACCACCAACATGATGTTTCATATTAGTCCTATAGTACTCTTTACCATCCTTATTTATATCCCAACTACATACATTAGTAGCCTTATCAATATTTTCATCTTCCTTACTACCAAGAACATCACTTTTACCCTCCTTCTGAGCCATATCAATCTTATAACTAACATAAATCATTCCCATATAGCTAAGATAATGCATCTGAATAGCCTTTTCTTCAACCATGTTATCCTTTTCCTCCTTCTCCACTAGCTTCCCACGTTTTTCAAGATGGAATGGATGAATGGAGAGAAAAGTAATAGAATTTTTAGGAACATTTTATTCAACATCCCAATATGAAGAAATGATTGGGTGGTTTATAGCGGTATCTAATGATCCACTAGAGAGGAATGACTTGTCTTATTTTGTATTGGAGAGGATGGTGATTTGGGAAAGTCAAAAAAATGAGTTTGATCAAAATTTTCAAGAAATCCCTTAATTTCATTATCAACCTTCATATGATCTATATCTTTAAAAATAGCCTCCAATAGAGCTAATTCAATATCCAAGAGAACATATTAGTGTCAAATTCCCAGCTTGGAACCAAGTAGTGAAGTCTTGGGAGAAGCAAGAGGAAGACAACCAAGATCTAGAGATTGAAGTCAAAGGAAGATTTGAGCCTATTCAAACCCCATTTCCCTCTCCTAAAGAACCTCTATATTTTCCATCTTTGAGGTCTATCCAAGAAGTCTTTAAAAATAAGGAGGTCTTAGTTGACAAGATTGAAAATCAAATTATAGCTATTTAAGAGCCTTAAGAAGGATATGAGAGGAATGAAGTGGTGGTTGAATAGAATAGGGCACTCATAGCCCAAATAAACTTTATTTCTCTCCAAGATTTCCTAAAAGAGTATTCCATATTTGAAACCCCAAGTTGTAATAATGCTCCCTCAATTCAAAATACTATTCATGAGCCATCTAGTATGCTTCATAGTCCTTCTCAAAGTCATGAAAATGTTCATCACACTTCTAAAATCTCCATTCATGAGGAAGAACCTATCCTATGGGAAGAAAATGAAGAAGAAGTTGTAACTACAAGTTAGTTTCAAGGAGAATGTAATGAAGATGATTCAAGTGATTTTGATGAAGATATATTCATTGGTACTTCACTTTGAGAAGAAAAAAATAAATCAATTTTCAAAGATTAGGTTTTAGAAGATGGTCTTGGTGGCATGATTCAACAAAAAGATATATTTTCATCAATATTTTTGAGTTTACATATGGTCTTAATGTTGAAGGATCTCTAAGCAAACAAGCTAAGGTTATGAATGATGTTGGCATAGTTCACAATGAACATGAAGATGCACTTAAAAAATCTAACTTGAAATCAAATCATGAATGCATGGAAGGGTTTTAGACTATTGAGAGTCCCATAAATCTTGATGAAAAATATGAAGACACTATTTAGGTTGGTCTAAATTAGATTGATCAAAAACAAGAGTCAAAATATGATTGATAGAAATACCTTTAGTCTCTTCAATAAATTAAATCTCTTTGAAAAGACACACTTATTATTGGAGATCATAATTATGATGAGATCGAACAAGAGATACCCATTGAGGATCATGATCAAGCTTGGATTGAATATACAAAGCTCCTTAAAGATATTGATGAGCTTGTAATAGATGGTAAGAAGTATGATGTCACTCAATATGACATTGAGACACAAGAAGCATGCCTAAATAGAGTATCATTTGTTGAGTTTGCAGCTAAGGAGCATCATGAGAAATATCTTGAGCCACATGATGAGTTCATATTTATATGTTATTGGTTTGTTGTTGTCATTTCACTTGAGATAATGACAAGAGGAGTGAAATTCAAGAAGAGGATGAAGACAACAAAAAAAAGGGACCAATATGTGGCTTGCCTCATGTCATTTATAACCTCATGGAGTAATAGATATTAAAAGTTTCCCCTTTGATCCAAGAGGTAGAAAAGTTTAGGTAAGTTGTATATATTAGTTGCTTTATTTTTTTTTGTGTTCATTAAGTGCTTGATTAACACATGTGTGTGTCTTAATTATTTAATTAGTGTGTGTGTTTCCCTTGTTTTGTGTGTGTATGGAGGTCAAATTAGTTTTTTTAATCATGTTTAAGGTCTATTAATCTGAGTGCAAATGAAACCATTTCCCAATGGAAGGACAAGACTACTATTTTATTTAGCATAGTAGCCATGCTACCCCATGAATCACCAATTTATTGACCAATTTTGACACCCAAGGTCAAAATGTCAACCCCTATAGGAAAAAAACTTACTATCATGTATTTATAACCTTGTTAATATATTTTTCATGTGCTATGAAGTCTTATAATAGCAATTTTAAATCCTTTTTAGCAAAGAATAAGGTTAATTTGGAGAAATTAAGGTAATTATTTGTCTTTGTTTTATAATAGGTTAGTCATGTTATGGAGTGCTAAAAATTGGTCAAGTGGTATCATAGGTATTTAGGTGTCCTTAAATTCATTTCATACCTCAATCGAATTGTATAAAATTTTTATGATGGTTTAGAGAAGTTAAGGTTCTTTTATGGACTTTAAAGTAATGTTTTATGAGGAAAAAGGTGATTTTTGCTATCTCTAACATGTGTCAAATATCATAAATGAAAAAAAATCATAAAATACACTTTTAAATGTTATTTAAGGAGTTATATAACTATCACATATGTTAAAATGTCATAAAATTGTCAGATTCTTAAATTTCAATGATTAAAAGGGAAGTTTGGCCACTTGTATGGACTTCTTGAACTTAGTTTCAAGTGAAAATAGTTTTTATGTGTCTCTTGGGATTCCAAAGGTCATATTAAATCTTGGAATAAATTTTAGGTCCTGAAATGGAAAAAACTCTTCCTTCCCTCCATCACTACCTTCACAACCTTAGAAAGATAAAATTCAAATGCATGATACAACCAAGAGAGAGAAAGTTCTAAGTTAAAACATTGGGAAATGTTAGGGGTCCTAGTAAGCTTCTAGTTTTTGGAATTATTTTAAAAATTCATACCATATCCTTTATGAAAAATCATTAAGAGTGACAATAAGTCACTATGTATTGTTCATTCAAGAATGGTATAGTTTTTCTCTTGTTTCTTCATTCTAAAATTTGGTGAAGGAGAATAGATTTTATGGGATATTTTTAGAGGTCAAAAGAGTCCTTGTGATTTCATTTTAACCAATCAATTCAACCTTGGTTTGTGTCTTCAATAAGGAGAAATGTGTCTTAAGTGTGTGAGCATATAACCTTGATGCAAGTGTGTTTGGTTGATTTGAAGGGTTGCCACTCTTAGAAGGTTCCAATTGCTTCAGTATTTATGAATACCCCTCACTCTTCCATATTTCATGTTTCCTCTCCTTTAAAATGGTTCTTTGAAGATAACCCTATAAGAGAGATTATGTTTTTCACTCTTGGAATCATGTTACAATTCATAATCAATCTTCTATAGGCCTATCTATCAATTTTAGCTTAAATGGAAATGAGAAACCAATCAAATCATATGTAAATGACATTGAGAAAAAAAGAAGTTCAAGGTAATGGAAATGGGACTCAATGCACTATTCAATAAGGAATGAGACAAGTTCATTCACCCATAGGTCTATAGAACTAGAGGTGAATATTCATGAGGTCTAGGTTTTATGTTGAGGTATTCAATCCATGGAGAATGCGATACATGATCCTAAACACCCATAAGATCTCAACAGACCCCTCACTACCATCATCAAAATAACATGAATAAATATCCAAATTCTAATTTCCATGCACAAACCCTACATATGAAATGAATGTATGAACATGAATTTATATTCAATGGGAACATTTGAGGTTATATAGTGATATTAATAAATATACAAGATATTTAGGTAGATTATAAGAATTAATAATGAGTAGGTATATCCTCAAAGTGTCAAGGACTTAATAAATGTTCGTAATAGTGTATATAACTAAGAGGTGGACCTACATGTTACAAAACTATAGGTACTCATTTTGTACATAAACTAATAGTCATATGAAGATTATTGATTTAAAAACTTGACTTGGTGTAGATAAAAATAAGACATGCCCATGAATACATCTAAGCCTAGGCACTCATACACATAGTATGTATGGAGATAATAAGGCACATTTTGAAAATGCTATAAAAGGTTAATGAACATTGTAATATAGTGAGAGTGAAGTTATAATGTATTTTTACCACTACCAATGTGATAAGTACCTAGTTTATAGATAAAATGTTCAAAGCTCCAAATTCACCAAATAACCACCTACAGCCAAGACTAGACAATCAAGGAAGAGAGTGTGCTTATCAAGATATGAAGTTTTGGGAATTTGAGAAGATGATATAATATATGTTCAAGTCCTTAAAACTATATAAAATTATATTTAATGTTCAAGTATTGTGATGGAATTCATAAAACACAAAATGCATTCAAACACATAACCACCTAAAGGTCAGTGTAGAAAGAGTAGGCTAGTTTCAAGTTGAAGAGAAAATAGAGTGACCATGAAAAGCATTGGATTTTATATCAGGTTGAAAGATAGTGTATTAGGTTATTTGAAGTCAAATTAAACATAAATAAATTCAAAGAAGGAAGTGACTATCTACAAGACTCACTTCAACCCTCCATACACAATCAATGTGAGTTATAGGCTTGCCTTCCTTGTTAAGTGAAGGTTGCTTGTTTAAGAGTGAAAATATGTCTAAGGAAAGGTAAATAATTTGAAAATGGTTTCATATTTATAATATGATCTCATTTATATCCTTAGACCCAATAATAAGAGGATGAAAATGTTGAAAGGTCTGTTTAGGCCTAATAGGCTTAAAACTCATACACAGATAGACCTTAGGAACAATCATGAACAAGTGGTATCATTTGGGGTAAAATGAGAATATAAAAATATTTATGAGTGTAAATTTTTTTCATATATCATAGAGAAGCATCCATGGATATCGAAAGATAATAAAAGTGACATTTAGACTTTTTAGACAACCTCAAGTTCCTCTAATAGCTGATTGCAATCCAAGACCAAATTTGTTCTACTTGATATGAATTTGACCTAATGAATGGATCAAAATTAATTTAATGGATGATAAATAGGTCCCTATACTTCAATATTATGGTATTGGTTGTATTGGATCCATCATCTACATGAACAAAGGTTAAGAACTCCAACCCCTCTCTAATGGTAACACAAATACCTGAAGATGAACTTGTTGTACTTGAAACTATACAAAGGATATACATGGGAAAGTGAGAACCTAGGGAAGTTTAGTAGGGATTTTTTATATAAAATTGTTGCATTAGTCAAAGAGTTAAGGCCCTAGGGTTTATGAACAATCATTAAGAACCTAAGTCACTCTAAACCCTCTTAAAACCCTAATAAAGACCCGATGTGAGAGATCAATCTATAAAGTGCATAAAATTACATATAATGATTATAAAACATCCTAAAAATTTGTATAGACTCTAATTATGTCCTCACCATGTACCTTGTTTGTACCTACAATTGTATGGACTAAATCAAATGCCCTATTTTTCAAGGATTGTGTGTGTTTTGTAGGGTTTTGGATAGTGAAGCATTGGAAAAATATTAAGGAGGGTGATTTGTGATGTATTATAATTTTTAAAGTCCAAAAATCCATACATCCAATGTTGGAAGTGACCAAACATTTTTTTTAAGGTAGTCTTAAACATGCTTAAAAAGTGACTAATGTTTTAGACCATTTCATGGTTCTCACACTTTCAAAAGGTCTCAGGACCAAAAATTTGGCATGTAGGTTGGTGATAGGAAATTTAAATTTAATCACACACATTTTTTTGGTTTCAAACATTTTTGATATATTTGGAGTAGAAAATCAGTCTTCTAGGTAATGAGGCCTAATTAGGGGAAGAGAATAATACAATAAACACACTTACACTTAGTCATAGGACCTCAAATTTGGCATGGAGTTTTAAAGCCATATTGGGCTCTCAAATACTTTTTTATTTTATAGGATACTCTATACATTTTTCTACACAAGGAGGTTTACACATTTTAAGGGCTACAATAAATGAGGCCCAATGAGAGCTTTTGATGTAAAATAAATTCTTGGAGAGAGTTTGATTACTCAAAATGAGTTGTTTCATTTTTTATATGATATTTATATTCTTTACATGGAAAGATAATTCATTTTAGAAGACAAATTTAAGATTTGACACTTGTAAACAAGATTGGCCTAGTGAGACCAAGGGGTTTTAAGACACCTAAGGAGTTATTTGATGATTTAGACTAAGATGCCAGTTGGGAGAGATTATTAAATTCATAAAAAGTTTTAAAATAATATATATAATGTAACTCAACATGTATTAATGTTTAAAAGTTCAATTGATCCTCTCATAAGCCAAGAGAAGGGGTGGTTTTGAAGAGAAGATCAATGTGTCAAGCAAGGTTGAAACTTCCACACCACTTGGAGCAGAAGAGCATATTCATAAGATCAAAAAATTTCCTTGAATACATAATGGGGTATTTTAATACCTATTTATTTTTATAAATCTCTTTTTTTACACTTGTCTCTTCCTCTCTCCTATGCCCTTCTCTCTTCTTCTCTTACCTTTTCTATATATTCAACGTTGATAGGCTAATTTAGTATCATGTAATTGGGTATGGTTAATTATTACCCATTTTAAATCCTTTTATCAATGATAAAATTCTAGTTTTACCTCCTTTTTTAAATGGTTTTAATATGTTTATGTGACTAGTTGATCTTGTCAAGTGACTAGCTTTGCTTCCTTGACATGTTTGTCCTTTTCTTGCATTCATATTTAGTTTAAAACTTATTTTCAAGTATTTTGAAGTTCTTAAGTGGATTTTTAAATGTTTAGTGATTTTTATTCTCATAATTTTCATTTCAATACCTCTTTAATATTCCTCCTATCCCAAACATTCTTCACAACCTTCATGAGAATTGTTGATGTAGAGGGGCACATATGGAGTAGTGTTTGTTGCAGGATAGTCTCATGTTTGAAGTGAATTTGTATTTGTTTGGTAGTTTTCAGGTATATTTGGTACATAACCTCAATTAAATTAGGTTTCTCTCTCTTTTCTTATCATGTTTTTAGAGTAGTGAATGAGCTTAAGTGATTCATCAAGGGGAGCTATCCCTATAACCTAGATATTCACCTCTCCAATAGGTCACCCACAACTTTGAGGTGATTCCATGTTATTACAAATTTTGAAGGATTGAAATACCTTCCAACGGGTGAAAAATTGTCTAATAATAGGATGCATCTTTCCCATTTTACCCCCTTATTAGGGCCAATTCAATTATATTATTCTCTAACATTGGAAATCAAAGCATGCAAACATTAACTCAAGTGGGTTAATTTTAGCCACATGTTAATTTATCCATTATTTATTCTTATTATCTTTTTTTTTATATCCCATCCACATATTTTATCCATGCATGACCTCTTAATAGGGAATCATGGGTCACTAATTATTTCTTCATCTAATTTTTCAAGTTATTTTGAATAAATTTGTCATTCTTTTAAAAGACGTTACTTCATCTATGTCTCGCAATACCTTCTCAAACATGGGGAAAATGTAGACACTTAATTTTTATCACTTTTGTGTCAAAATTTAAATAAGAAATAATTTCCACAATAACACAAAAATCTACTAAAAATTTGTCAAATAAACTAGTTATTCACACACTAATTTAATCCAAAATTATTATGACACATCCCTCATTGGGGCAATGCATCAGATCACAACATTTAATTTGACATCATTATAAATAATAATAGTCCTTTTCAAGTGTTATTAAAATAAAATTAAATTAATATTTGATGGTAAAAATAACATTACAAAGGGATACTATTCTTATAATTATTTATTAATTATATTTAATCAATCTAATCTTCTTCTAAATGGAAATTTCCATGGATTTGGGATTACTTATTTTCTAAATGAACACAATTATAATATTACCTCACATTAGTGACATCATTTGGAAAGTAAATAGAATAGGGAGTGTAATATCAAGAAATATGGCCTCTTATATGTACACTTACACACACTCTTACACCTATCATAGAGCCTCTTACACACTCCTCTCTTACATGGCCTATGACATACTCTAAAAGGACTAATCATTGAAATTTTCTTAGAAAGTTCCTTCCACACTCTAAAATGATCTAAAATGGATTTTTTTACACACTCCATGTGTGTAATCATGAGTTTTAGGACTCCCTCTCAACCATTTATCTTGAGCTTAGACCAATGGCTCATATTATCCCAAAATGTCTATAAATGCAAGTGCCTTTGGAAATTATAGTCAAGCAATCTTGAATAAAACTTACCATGCCAAAATCATACTAGAGCTTCACATTTATTCTCAAGCCAATTATCAATAAATCAAGTAGACAAGGGTAAATGTTTCCCATGTGTGTAGTTTACATTTCCAAATATATCTAGTCTAAAAGTCGAGTACATACATCTTAAAACTAGCAAGAAAAGGAGTCTCCAAGGAAGGTATAATGTTTTTGTATGATTTCTACTTGATTCACCTCTTGCTTGACCTTTCTCAATCCTAGTGGATATGCTTATAATGTTATTTTATTCAAGTTGTTTTTGATTCATGTCACTAAAATTGAACTAACTATATTTGGATTCATGTTCTATAGGTTGAAGAGTAGTTTTTTGGGAGTTTTTAATGGAGGTTTAATATTTGGAACCAAGTGACTAGGACAGTCTAATTTTAACATACTATAGAATAAATATTTATAACATGGATAGGTTATTTTTTAGGGAGAGGAGTTGACATTTTAGTTTTAGGTATAACATATAGTGTTTTAGGTGTCACATCCTCCAAAGGATCCATGGAAAGTGAGAGAGGGTGTATTAAAAATTGAAGGACAATAGGTCCTATGCTCATAGTTACAAAAGGAAACCCTTGGGAAATAATGTTCCCAATTGTATATGTATCAACAAGAGACTAAGTATCAAATAAATTATCAAACTAATTTACCTATGGTGAGATCATTCTTTGATATATTTTTTTGGGGGGTGAGGGTAGAAACCCTTGTAATACTTGTCTCCTTAGTGAGGGGTTTTTCAATGGTGATTATATTATCATTACATCCTATAGTATTTCATCTAACTATTATAGTATTCATTACACTATATGGTAATAAGTCATGCATGCTATTTATAGTTTCTAGGAGACCTCCTCATCATTTAAAGCATTCACATATATACAATATTGTGGATAGGGGTGATGCTCATAACACTAATCCACTTTTAATTTTAATGATCATAGATATGACTTCACCCCACTAAAGGGGTCCAAATCATAAACATTAAAATTGAATGGACATGTGTGTTGTTACTATTAATAATGTGGGTGAAGAATTAAAACAAAATATTGTTAGGTATGAGGTGAGAAATCTTGAGAGGGGAAAACATAATTCCCTTAACCCTAATCATGGTATAATTTTGGTATCACCAATAATCTCCTATATCAACAAGTGACTTTCTAATTTATTATATAATTCTATGAATTAGGGTTTTGTTGATATCCATATATATTAATGGGTAAAAATAATAGGAAATTTACTTAATAAATATTAAAAAACTATGTAGATTGTTAGTTTATCATTGGACTAATCTTCCAACACCTTAGGCATGCAAAATTTTGGTGCACATTCCTTTAGTTATGATTTGAAGTCCTTAAAACCCTAGATTATAATCTTTATTTCTTCTATAGCACTATTAATCTCTATAGAGGTGGCACTGAGGGTGATCACATTAGTTTTCTTGAACTCAATCTGAAAGGCCTATAACATTTCCTTCAAATTTTTTATACCTCCATCATGGATCTCTCCTTTCTTGTAGGTTTTTAATACATGGAAGAGTTATTGCAAGTCCTGCTCCTAGGTCTTAATCTAGGAATTCAAAGAGTTGACTTGTGTCATTATCTAATCATGGTTAGCCTTACTCATATTGTATGCCTTTGTCATTAGTGTGTCCTGTCATTTTTCCTTTCTAAGGCATGCATTGATGATTCATGATTGGGTGGAGAAGTTTAAAAATATTTTTATTATCTACTTTTACACCCTCTTATAGCTTTACAAAGAGTTATTCTACCTCTTCGAGTTTCAAGGATATCTCTTTCTTGATGCTAACATAAGGGTCTTCTTCTTCTTTTGGTTCTGATATCACCTTTAACCTTGGGATACTCCACCAATGCACACACTTTACCAACCTAAAAAAAATTTAAGTGCCAATGATATCCAAGAGGGATGGCTTAGCTTCCTCTATATGCTCGGCTAGTTACTACAATTTGAATCTTATGGCCTTAATATTTTATTCTTCCTCTTGTTTGATCTTCTTTTAACTTGAGGCTCTAACATTGTTGATGATGTTCTTGCATGCTAATTTGAAATACATTCAAAGGAGGGATTTATCTAGCCTTACTAGATTAATTACATTGGGATTGACAAGAAGTGATTCCTACCTTTCCTCTTGTTGGTATGTGATGAGGATCACTTTCTACAATACCTTGAATTGAGGTTCACCCATATAACTATCAAAGGCAAAGGATAATTTTTGTCATGTCAGTATCATGGTGGATCTATAGGGCATGTATTTCATTATTTAATAATATTTTTCCATGAACCCCTTCTATGCCTTATCTAATAGGATCAACTCAACTTCCTCTTCTTATATAGTCAGCTCTATTTGCTTTGCTTTTTATTTGTCAAAGCTAGTGCCTTCTTCAGTGTTTTTCTCTGATGTGTCTTGTTTTTATAGTAGGGGTTCTTTCTATGAATTGTTCCCTTTGTCTTCTTCTTCCTTATATTTTATTCCAACTTTTCCCTCCTAAGTCCATTGTATTTTAGCTATGCTCTCTATTTTCTTCTATAATGTTCTAGTATCAACTTCCTTGTCTCCAGGTGCCCCTTCACTACTTGGGCATGCCTATGGTGTGACTTCCTCCACTCTATCAGTGGTGGTGCTAGGCACCTCGACTAATTTATCTTTTATGGGTACCATGCCTATGGTAAACATCTTTTCTTCCATTTATCTCCTATCCTTCTCCTTTTCAACCTTTTTTATCTTTGTCTTTCTCTTCATCTTGATTGTGACTATTTTTTCCTCCTCAGCCCTTATCTCCCTAGCCTTAGATTTTTTGATATCTACTTGGGTCATTCCCTTTGCCTTCATGAATTCAATTTTTTGTTGTAACTCTAAAGCCTCTTAGATATGGTCATTACTAAGGCCCACTTCTATCCATTGGCACCTCTTCTCCTCCTTATATTGTGAAAGCTACATTGTAGGTTCTAAGGTTGGGGTGCTTGATGGTTCTGCTTTCCCAAGTGTGGTAATAGTGCCACCTTAGAGAGCCTCATAAAAAAAATTAGTGTTAGGATATTCCTATTTTTCTTCTTCTTGGGAATTATACACTTTTGACCCTCCTTCTTCGTCTTACACCCACTATGCTTCTACTTTCTCCTGTGCCTCTTGTGCATCCATCTCTACCAAGGTTATCATGGGCATCACCACTAGATGCTTGGACTTCTTCTTTATATTCTCCATTAGCTTGGGCAAGGTAATTTCTTGTGTGAATACCATGCAATTTTTATTTGCCATAGAGGGGGTAGCTTCATCTTTAGAGGCAATCTTCAACCGAAGGTACTCTTGAATTTCCTCTAGGGTTTTTCCCCACTTCTTCTTAGGGGATTTTCTTGGTGCCACTAGTACCAACTCTCCTTATTCATTGACTAGAAGGCGTAGGTCATCATATTTTTCTATGGGTATGCCCTTCTTCTTTAGCTTCATCTCATAGAAGATCCTATGGATGTGCTTAAGGATGACTTCTCTTTCAAGGGGATAAATTTTGATGGCATATAAATTATCCTCCTCATCCTTGGTTACTTTCCCCTATGAGCACACACATTGGTGCCTCATCCTATGTTTTTCTTCATCCATAATCTTTACTAGGATATCCATATGCTACATATTGTGGATTATTCATAGTGCCTCTTTGAAGTACTTAGCTAAAAATAAAATCAGGAATTTTTATCCAATTAAAGTGATTCCCATCCATGAGCACCAATTAAATGATGTATAAATGCTTCATAATGGAAAACATTTCCATTCCAAACAAACTCTAAGGGAGTTTCTCCAAGATACACCATTCTTATTTAAATGCTTCAATATACTAGATGCACCATCCCATTACTCAGTATTTATACTTTATGGTGAAAGTAGGGGAAAGTGAAGTTTTATTATTTGAACATCAAATCATAATGTGATGGGAATACCCACAAGTTGTCTTCATCACCATTAGGCATGCCAATCTCTTCGATCATAATCAAGATCAACATAGAACCCCATTGGAAGGTTTATTTCACTATGTGACATTCAAGTGCACTATTAATTATGTCCTCCATGATGAACTTCACAATTTTTAACTTCATCCCCTACACCTATGGTATGTGATGCATAGGTAGGTATTTGTTACATCCACCCACTAGCTATTTGGGTATAGTTTCAAACTCACCAAGTGCATAGCTACCTCATCTTAAGATCATTGATTTCCTTGATTAAGAATGTGAAGCCTTCTTTGTAGTAACCTATGAACTTCTTGACCCTTTTGACTTTAACATCATCTACCATCATTTGGTAGATGTTTATACTAGAGTTTTGGAGTCTAGTGATTCGGTCGATGAAGTTTATAGATAGCCTCATACAACTCCTTAAAAAATATAACCTATCTTCATGGATGTGTGAGATGAGTAACTGTACAAGTTCCTCCAACTTTCAAAAATTCTATAACTCATAGAGTTGTGTCACACTGTTAGTCATCAATTTGTCCTAGATAGAGACATCAAATAATGTTGTGACTTATGGAGTCTTTACCCATATGTCTACCATCTAATATTAAATTAGGTCATTCACATTATTTGAGATTAGGTGGTTTTACTCTTTCAAGTGAAATTTGTGCATGAATTATGCCTAGTTTTCTCCCATCAATGCCTCTTTAAGAAACTACATGTCTCGATAGAACATATTCTCAAGCACCTCTGGATCAATTTGGGTAATTTTCACTCATTCTACTAACAACACTACTATTTTTATAGTGACAACTTATACTACTAGCCATAATCTCTTAGCATCTTTTTATGCTTATTGTGGGCCCAAGATCATCTAATTTGTACTCATTCTAAATCTACTGGTGTTAAACTATGGTCTATTGATCTCGATGAAGCCTTCAATATTCATTGAAACTTCACATAGTCTTGGGGTCTACAACTATATGTTATACTCTCAAGCTTTATATGCCACAAACGGAAGCATCGATGTCACTTTATTTTTTAGTATCTTTTTTATCTCCCAATTCATGTTCCTTTCTTTCCTTTATCAATATCAATAGGAATGCAATTCATTTGTCTACATAGTTGTTCAATTTTGGTATCTAGGGGTGCTTAGGGTCTTGTTGTATTAGGGTATCCTTGGTTCATATTTTTGGTTTACTTGTTTTGATCTAGTTGTCTTCTCAAAATTCAATTTAGCACAAGATTTGCAACTAGATGTAGTCAATTATTCACTACTTTATACCTATGTTCTCATCTACTACCTTAATTATAGTTGATTAATGGCATGGTAGTGCCTAAACTCCTTAAGATTCACTACACCTCATAAAATCTTCAAAAATATTCTCTTATCTTCTCATTAAATGAAGATATTTTTTCCTCCACTACCACCACATTAACTTATTCTAGCAACTTTTTGATAAAGTGATGTGTAGTTCAAACAATTACTTCCCACCTCACTTTGGGAGGATGCCATCTTATCCTGATGATCTTCTCCTATGATTTGTTTATTTGCATGACCTTTACCTTTAATATGGTAACCTAGGCACAATGCCTCATAATCATATGATTTAATGTCCTTAGTCTCATTTCCTTTTCTAGTTGTGCTTCTATTTCAAGTGTACTTATCTATCTTGGCTGATTTCACTGCACTTTCACTTTCTTGCCTTGGCCTTTCCTATACCATATAAATCCCTTGCACTAGCCCTCCAACATGGTATTCTTATCTAATCTCTTACACATGACCATTTTTTGCATATTCAATCTATCTATCTCATATTTTTATCTTGTGTGACTCTCTTGGTTCACATTTTTTCTAAGTCTAGTGACTTCTATACATCTAGAAAATTAAGGCTAGTATTATGCATGAAAGCACCAAACTAGCCCTTATGTAGGCCTAAAGATGCCTCACTTATTGAATCTTGTACATGAATATCTAGTGTGCATTGTGTTTGTCTCTATAAATATTTATGAAATCATAACTTAGATGTTTGACCTTAGGAGCTTGGAGAGTGGCTATGATCGACTCACCCGATTAAAACTATGCATGAAAATGCTAGAAACATTTTAACTGGTGGCCTCAAAGTGCCATTTATGTACTTACCTCAGCAAAATTTCAGCCAACATACAAAATAGAAACTTATTTGGCTTGCATCAAAATTTATTCTAGTCACTCAACACAACCAACATATGACTAAGAAGTCAGTGTCTAATGGAACAAGTGCCATCTTAGTATTGATATAACTTGAACCAGTTGCTATTGAAATGCCTAGGGAACATTTCACTTGAAAATGTGTGTATCTTGCATGCACCAGTATCTAAGATGTTGTGAATGATATATGGACCCATCCACCTTATTTGTAGCTTGCCTAAGTGTTTGATATACTTGGATTCATAGAGAAAAATGAATGCTCCTTATATTATCACAATATGCTTTATATGTTTGTCATGTTAGAGCTTATGACATGATTTTTCTATCTATTGGCTCCACTTTACTTGAGTATGTGCCTCATCTAAGCATTGTAAGTCCTCCAACCTTGTATTTAGTGACTCTTGTTCATCTAACTAACCAATGTACATGATGCACAATGATGGCACCAAGAACTCCATCAATAGGATCATCTCAATGCTAAACACTAGTTGAAATGGTGTATCCTTATTTAGGCACTTATAGGTTATGTAATATACTCATAACACTACTGATACTCAATAATCTTAATCCTTACAACCAAAATTACATATATTTTCGAGGCACGTCCCTAGGATCTTGTTGAATGCCTCAGTTTTGCCATTCACTTAGGGATGGGAGGGTGTTGTCTTGTGGTATGACACCATGTATTTTGTTATCATGATCCACACATTTTCATTAATGAAGTTTTTACCCCTATTTCTAGTCAAGCTAAGTGGGTACCCATACTATCTTATGATGTTCTCCCATATGAACCTTGTAGCTATGGTAACTATGTAGTTTTTAGTTGACACAACCTCATCCTACTTGGTGATATATTTGATGGCCACTACAATGTACCTCATACATGTGTGATATTATGCAAGAGTAATTGGCCCAATGAAGTAAATATCCAACTTATATAATGGTTCTTGGGAAATAATGGGGATAAGAGGCATCTCATCCCAATGGTTGGGATTCCCTATGTGCTAGCATATGTCATATGCCTTGGTGTAATCTTTCACATCTTTAAATAGACTTAGCCACCATAAGCCTAATTGTAACACCTTTCATGCCATTTCATCTTCTACATAATGTCTTCCTTCTATCCCCTTGTATGCCTTGTGTAGGATGGAGTCCCTTTCATGCTCTAAAACACATTGGTAAAGAAATTCATCTTGGGCTAGTTTGTATAGTTCCCTGTTGATGAGCTGGAAAGGGGTGACACGACCTATAAGTTGTTTATTTAATTTTTTTGTCATTGTTTGGGGTGTAGATCCAATTGTTAGAAAGTGATTGATATCTCTTCCAAGTCTTAATGCATACATTGTATTTTATACAATTGTGCATCTGGCATATCATCCTCAATTGGTGTTATTGCATCGCCTGAGTTTATATGGGACAAATGATTTAGGCACATATTTTATTTTCCAAGCTTGATAATAGAAAACTATAATTTTTGAAATAGAATAATCCATATATAAATTCAACCATGGAGAATGGTATTCTTCATAATGTACTTAATCACCTCATGATCCATGAAAAATATGAATGGGGTTACCTAGAAATATTGTCTAAAGTTTTATAAGATGTAGACCATGGTGAGCACCTCACACTTAGTCATAGTATAGTTCTACTCTGCATTTGTTAATTTTATGCTAGCAAAGGAGATGGGGTGATCCATTTTTCCTTCACCAAATTACACCAAGAATATGCCAATCATAGATATAGAAGCATTGACATGGATGTGGAATAGGGTCATCTAGTTAATAAATTTCAAAATAGGTGTGCTAGCTAATCTAAGCTTCAAGGTCTCAAAGGCATCCTCTTACACTTTTCTCCAATAGAATGGACCATCCTTATACAAGAGATCTTCTAGAAGAACCCTAATCTTTTCAAAACTCCTTATAAATTTTATATAATACCCATAGTGGCCAAAAAAGGTGTGAATGTCTTTCTATGTGGAAGGAGTCTGGAGTTGAATGATGATAACAATATTCATTGGACTGATGATCAAAACATCCTTATAGATGATGTACTTGAGAAGGGTTCCAAATAGTGTTACAAAGATGAACTTATTTAGGTTTAATGATATCTAAAGCTACTTTCACCTCTCAAAAATTAGGTGTAGGTTGTCAAAATGGTCTTTGATGAGGCCATACATCATCCAATCATCTAGGTAAACATAGAGGAACCTATGGATGAAGTGTTTGAACATGGTGATCACCACTCTAGAGAACATGGATAACACATTCTAAACTCAAAAGGGCATAATGTTATAAGAAAAATATACCCATTCAATTGCAAAGGTTATTTTGGACTTGTCTTCCTCCTCAATCTAGACTTGGTGGTATTCAGATAACACATCAATGAAGGTGTATATTTTAAAGCCTACGATGCCTTCCAAGACTTTGTCAATGAATAGATTTAGGAAGGGGTAACTGATGTAGGTGGCATTCAACATTTTATAATCAATGAAAATTTGAATGTAAACATCCTTCTTAATGATTATTACCATTAAGCTCACCCATTCAAAATCCTACATAGTGTAAATGACCTATGTGGCTAATATTCCATAGATCTCTATTTTGACCTTGGCACAGAGGTTGGGATTCATATTATAAAAACACTTTTTAAATGGTCTTATGCCATTGATTATATTTATTCTCATATTCCTGAGGCATGGGTAGGTGCCATTCATATCTTTATAAGTCCTAGGGAATAAGTATTAGAACTCCTTCAAGAGGTCTATGATGTGTGCCAACTCTATGTCAGACCAATAAGTGCCTAGAGTATCCATCTTTAGCTATCCTTCTATAATGATGCCTAATTTGATGGTATTTAGTGGTGTGAGGCATGGTTCATTTTTCTCCTAGTGTGAGTCCTCAACTTTTTGATTTCCCTTAGTTGTATCTACATGAAGATGAGTGGGGTTTTTTTCACTGGGAGTGCTATCATTTACCTGACATATGATCTTTCTTCTCATGGTCAACAGTTTCTAGTAGTGATCCTTCTAAGTTTCATCATCTTCTTCACTTGAGTCACTATTGATAATTTATTCCTCAAATAAATTTAGGATCACTAGCCCCTTTTCCCTGAACATGTCTTTTAGGCACTCCTCAAGGATGGTAGTGTCCTCTAACACTACCCTCAAAATTACTTGTAGTGGCTCAACCAATTCCAAGTTCTATGAGGAAAAGGAGAAGGTGTGCACAAACTTCCACTTAAGGGCCTCCCTATTAGTTATCTCTTATCATGTCTCATTTACCACATACCATGCTCATGCCCATGTCCTCATATTCCTATAAAAGGTATACACCCATAAGTTCTTTAGGGTAGTCACACTATAATCAACCCATGTCTCTTCACATAGGTGTACATGCACCATAGCATCAGAGTCACTAGAGTATTATAATATATCTAAGTTCTCTTTACTCCATTCAAATCTAGTGTAAATGGCCACTTTCACCTCTATTTAGGTTGGGAAATTAGACCTTTGCACTACCCACCAACATGTGATAGTGCTTCTCAAGGTATATAATAGTATGCCCATTATGTATGTATCTATGGGGATGCATGATTTAAGGTCATATACATACCTTTCCAATGGGTTGATCCCTTCAAGTTTTGGGAGAATTAAAATCTTACCTTTGCTTAGGTAGAGTACTCTCTTTCATTTATCCTCATGGCATGGAACCCATCATTTTGGAGTGTAATCAATCTAGACCTAGCTAGTCCTCATAAGCATCATTACTTTAACACATACCAAGTGACATCTACAACTAGTGGCCTCATAATCCTCTTTAACCCATCCATCATAAGTGACATTGGTGGTGTTTTAGGTAGACTACCCATTATCCCAAGAGAGAAATCCTTGATCAGAAGGGTTGAGATTCTTGGTGCCTTACACTATGATGTTATATATGGTTGGTCTCATCCTCTAGATCAACACTCTCCACATAGGGGGGCATTGGTCACTTAAAAGGGGAATCACTACTCTTTCTTTGCCATTTTTAAGTTCATATATCACTTCTTGAATTGCATATCTACATTTTTAGTGTAGCACCATGGCATTCCTAGAAGCACTAAATAGTTATCCTATTAAACCAACTCTATTACCTTAAAGTTAGTGTGGAATTTAGTTACCATAATATATATAATGGTTCCCTTTAGAATTTTGATCAGCTATGCTCAAGTCTTGTTAGACATGAAGATTACATGGGGAGAAGGTCTCAAGGCTATCCTACCCATGTCTTCCCATGTGTTTTTGGTTAGGATATTGACTTCGATGCCTATATCAATAAGGGCCTTACAAATGGACCATCAATTGATGGTGGAATTCACTAGGAATTCTTGGTCATAATCCATGTTCTGTGTATTTCTAACTTCTCATGCCATTTTCATGTGTGGCACGGTGACTCCCACTGACTGTTGTCTTGTATGTTATAGAAATAAGTTATTTAATAGGGTATCATCAATTATATTTTTAGGAGGAAAAATATCTCCATCAACTCTTGCACTTCAACCTCTTAGTGATCCTACTTTTTATGAGAGGTAACAACATATGCCTCTAGGTCTCATGCTAGCTGGATCTCTCTTTCTAGGTTTTGGATCACACTCATGGCTTGTTTTAGTATGTATTTCTAACATATAGGGTCTATATAAGGCACAAATTTGGGTTTTGACTATGTAATGCACTCATTATGGCTCAACATCCCATTTTCCAAGTGTAATTCTAGTATTGGCTCAACTAGTAGCTGAGTGGTGAGTCTAACCCTAGTAGTTGTCTATAATTTAATTGACTCCATGTATTTTGGTTTCACCTTTGGAGATTATTTTGCCTCTTTAGACTTACATCTAATCATCCTTGCACTATTGTTAGGGCCCAACCTAATTTGGGTCATCTTTTTATACAGGTTAGGGCATTCTTTAACCTTATGTGTTCCTAAACAATACCCACACATTAGATGTGTAGGGTACTCACAATGATAGTGATCATTCAAACCACACTTATAACATGATTATGGTAGGAACCTTCCTCCACAACATCAAACACCTTACCCTTTAGAACCTCTCTACATCCCATAGCCTACATTCTACTAGATATAACCCTCATTACCTTGGGCTCCTTGCCCTCCTACTACTATCATTACTTTGTTGTGCTAAACTGACTGGCATGTTGTAATAAGGGGTAGTTATGAACATCATGTGCCTCATGACAAACTTTAAAACTAAGGATAAGTGTGCACACATTCCCTCAAAGGTAGTTATTTCTATTATGGCCATCCATCTCATAATCTTAACACCATAACCCACTTTGAGCATCTTGTGATGAACTAGAAGTTAAATTTTGTATTTGGGAGGCTATAGACACAATTTGTACCTCCATGAAAGGGTTAATCACTATATCAGTGCTCTCAACCACCTTGGATTTGAGTGTAGCTTCAAGCACTTCTTGAGGTTCTATGAATGTTTTCATGGATAATGCCCTTTTGAAAGGTACTAGTAGTCCTAAAATGAACCATTATGCATGCTAGGAGGGGTAAATGTCATAAGGGAACTTAAAAAGGAGAGTCTTGAATCTAGCATCATAAAAGCATATGCTCTTTGATAATCCTTGGTTGATCTCTTTAAGTGTAGTGATGCTTAGCTATTCAAACTCAGGTATATCAAAATCCTTCAAGAAGGATACCTTTAGGGTGTTGTAATCAACCATATCCTAGATAAGATAAAACTTCCTATACCAAGTATGGGTACACTCAAGAAAGGTTGTCATAAATTGGGTTACCTTGCACTCATACTAGGTTATTCCTCAAGCATGCCATTGTAATTCACACTTGATCACATGGACTATGACATTCTCCATGCCTTGATACTTAGGTAGGTACATAGATAGTTAGTAATAAATACAGGGATAGGGAAAAGTTAGTGTCTAAGGTGCTAAGCCCCTTGGAGTTCATCCTCTAATGCCTCTAGCCACTAGGCTAGGAATTGGTCTTATGATTACTACTAGCACTACAAAAGATGATGGTGATATACTTTTAACTAGTGGCACAGGGCTACTTCCTATAGGCTATTGCCTAGACTAAATAGCTAACATTGGCTAGATTGGGGTGCTTGTGATCATGTTTTATCTAGTCAGACTAGTACCTTAAAGTCTAGAGGTATCCTTGCTTACCTCCTCATAACGAATAACTTGTTTAATCACAAAGTTTTGGTCTAAATTTATAAAATGATCAACATTTAATTTGAAAATGGGGTCAATTATCTATCTTCTTTATTCAAATAGGGGATCTAATCAATGATTTAATATCATAGGTTTAAAGGGGGTAGGTGTATCTAACACATGTCTAATGGTTAATTTTTGTAGGGACCCCAAGCATTCCCTTTGCAACTATGGAGCTTATTCTATGACTTCAAGGCTTCCTTCCTCTGGGTACTACTACCATTTAAGAGATCCTTCCTCATGCCCTTCCCACTCACTATGGGTCCTCTCAACACTTCTAGGTTCTAAATCTTCCATCAACCCATGCCGCCTCTTATTACAATCCTATCTCCTTATCTCTCAAGTGTTAATCTACTTGTCTCCTTCTAATGCACCTCACCTACACATCCCCTTCTTCCATGTTGCATTTTTCATATGTAAGATGAATTTAACTTTATATTCTCATAGTCTTAAATCTATAATCCACCATCAGCTTCTTGAGTTCAGTGATAATTTATTTCCCAAATGTACCTCTAGGTTCATGCAAGAATTGATATTTTATTTCTTTAAGGTAGGAGTACATTAGTTTTTTATACCCCTTTCTACCATTTGTCTATAGATCTAGTCCAAGTGGCATCCAAGTTCTCAAGCCTTTCTAAGCACTCTTTCATCTGCTTAAAGCATTAACCATAACTTTAAATTATGTGTGTCATGTAAACATCTAACCATCATTACATTTATTCTGATAGTTCACAAAATAAAACTTTGTATAAGGCATCATTTAAGAGGTTCTGGACCCACTTCCTTAGGTTTTGTCCTCTACAATTTGGATGCCTCAGTGCAAAGCTATCTTCCATTCATTATATCCAGTGCTCAATGCTCTCAAGGGAGAGTTGGAGCATTATCCTAGTGCACCATTCCAGCAACAAAATTTAATAGGTCCTTGCAACAGAACCAAAATGATATATAAAAGTAGGTGTTTTGGTCATGAGCCTAATTAGTCACTTAGTTAGTTATCCAGATCATATTAGAATTATTCCAATAGGGTGCATAACTTGACTAGTACTATGGCACTCAACATTTAACACTTGAATTTACTAACATCACTTCACATAAGGTGTGACCCTTATGTTCTCACTCAAAGTGTAATGGAGAAGGGATTGGGGTCTATTTTGGGATATTTTTTCCATGGCACAACTCTCTCCTTCAAGGACTTTGGTTAGTGCTATGATGGTTATGTAGTCATAGACACAAGACTTTGGTAATCTTGTCTTAATTATATTGAGCCATTTGAGGGGAAAATAAGTATCTATTTGAGGGATTTAGGCATAGGTTTTCATAAATTTGGCCACCAATGACCTCTAATCAATCTTTTGGCCAATTTCCACCTAAAATGCACAATTTGGCCTAAAAACACTAAACACACTAAATGATGTGAAAATGACATATTCAAATGCCAATTTTGGCCAGGATATCCATAAATGGGGCAATGCAATTTATGGGCCAACTAACTTTGGTCAGATCATTCCAAGTCAAAATGCCAATTTTACACCTAAGTGCTTTGCATTGCTCTTTCCTATCAAAACTCTTGCATGAGATATATGCCTTCATTATATTATATTGATAACATCCTAAATGGGATAATGGATCCAATACATCTGACATTACCTTCCAATTCTAATCCATTCAAATTTTGGACCAATAATAAGGCATTTTGATCAATTTGAGTAATTTATGCATAAAGTTCTTAATCATGTTTAAGAGCTAATTAAACCAAATTAGATCCTAATCTATAATTCCATGGAAACATGTTGAATACTTGTTTTTATAAATGAATATTGAATATCTACATCATAAGGTGGCCTCATTTCTTAGGAAGACATCCCTAGACCATAAATGCCACAAATATTAGGATTCATGCCTCTCATGCCTCATCAAAGCACTCCATGCCTCTTAATTACTCCTATATCCCAAATATTGATGAACATATTTATCAAATTTAATTACAAAATTAGATTAATCCTTAGCTACACATCTCAATCTTAGCATAAACGGTTCAAGTTGATTCTAGACATTCTCAAAAATCTATAAATAGAGAGGCCATAAACATCATTTTTAAGACATGATTATGCAAAGTTATAATGAAAAAGTGATTACAAAGATATCTTGGTGCAAATTTATTATACTAAAATATCTTAAAAAGTCTTGATAATGCAAATTTATAATGCACAAATGATTCTAAGAGTTATTGAAATTAGTGTTACCATGCCAAATTGATTTTAAGCCAAGCCAAGCCACAAGCCAAAAGTACCAAGGAGAGATGGAGGTAGACAAGCTTCCATTTCCAAGGAATTCATGACCACAAAATCAATAAAACCACTACTTCAAAGGCATTTGGAGAATCCAAGGAAGGTGAAGGAATTCTTTTGTTTTATTCCTTACTTTTTATTTGAGTTTGTCATTTTTTTGTTACTATGCTCTCCCTAGTGTCTAGGCCTAGAAATGTTATGCTAGTTAGTGTGTTTCTTTCATTTTATTTTCATTTTGAAAATGACACCATACTAACCATCTTCTCTTGATTCAAATCCTAGATCACATGATGACACACCCAGTGGGACCAAATGCATCCCCCACATGAAGAAGATCATTTTGTAGCTTTAAAATCTTCATTTGGATCATTAAAACTCATGCAAATTGATTTTATAACTTTATTTTACCATTTTATTTTGTCAAAGGTTTACATAGTAACATGTTATTTAGTAAAAATGACATCGATTAGATAGCTATCATTGGTCACATTGGTATAATTGATGTTGGTTAGATAACCATCATCAGTTAGTAAATGTAACCATCATCGGTTATATAGCTGATGTCGGTCACTGTGTTTTTCTTAAAACACAAAACTGAAAGCTTTTTTTTTTAAGTTCATTATTTCAAACCTAAAATAGCTTTAAGGCAAAAGGACATGCTAACATTTTTGTTGCAGGACCAAGCTTGGCATTTGCTAAAAACATGTTTAGATCTCCTTTTGCACGCTTAAAAATGAATTAGGAACATTATTTTGGTGCTTAAAGTAAAATTTAGGTGCTTAAATTAGTATTTTTAGCATTAGTTTTCAATGTTACAACTAAGACCAAGGTGTCAAATGAACACCACCTCATTTTCCATTTGGGCTTAGAAATTAACTCACCTTTTCAAGCTTTTTGTAGTCACTTAGTTATTTAAATTAGATTTTGTTTAGAAAAAAGATGCATGCCATGTGTATGCTCTTCCATTTGTCCCCTTTAGGAAACCCTTGGAATCAAAAGTACCATTCCTATTTCAAAAATCCTATTCCAAGGATTAGAAAGAATGTCATCTAAAGTACTCCCAAAAAACTCATCAAAGTTTGGGTGACCTTGAAAATGACCCTAAAGTCTTTCTATTAGTATTTTATTTTCATGAAAAATGGGCTTGTGAGGGGGACATCATTACCTCCTATGAGTTATTTAGTGAAGCTTTGACTCAAGTTTTCATCTCCTAGCATTGACTTCACTTACTCATTTAGAGTTACACATGGGACATATCTACATTTGGACATTACACTACACTGAGTGAATAACAGGATGTAATGGTTATAAAAAGGACTAGACCTTTTTACAACTAGTCAATGCCATGGTCCCCTAATTTATATGCTTGTCTTTTGCATTATTTGACATGAAATTCATTGTGTAATTGATTACCCTAGAGATTTTTGAAACTTGATAGTTAATCAACCCCACATTGACATACCCTTGATATGATTTGGATGATTATACTTATTTTATTTTGGTCATTTATCTTACTTGGTGGTTTTGAGACTAAAACTTGTTTGTTTGTTTATAAAACATATCCAAACCACTTTTTTTTATACATCACTCTTTTGTCTAAAGAGGCATTATACTAGTCATTTTACACCATACTTGTGCCTTGAAATGTTCTCTAAACTTGTTTGTGTGTGTATCATTTGAGTTAAGGAGGGTAGTGTTATGCTACCCAAATCATGTCAAAACATTTTAAGAAAATTGAGTCTTTGAAACATAACATAGATCACATCATTTGAGCATGATTACACTATTAGGATTCTTAATTTATTTCAATACTTGTTTACCATTATATCAAAAACCATTTGTTTCAAACCATGTCATGTATACCATTTGGACCTTTATCTTGTGTTGTCATACTGTCCAATCTTGTCAAGCTTGTTTGGTCAAATCCTAGTTTTCAAACATTGATTTTTAAATTAACCTTATCAAGTTTGGATTCAAACATTGATTGATTTATGTTTAGGACTTAATTCATGGGAATAATACATAGATATTTCTCTTTTGGGTTGCATAACTTTAGTTAATCAATTACACAAATTTAGAAACTATTGATGGTTTATTTTTTAGTACCTATCCTTATCATTATTTATGCCTTCATTTGGGAGAACACAGTCTTTCTTCAAAGAGACTTTTTGTCTTATGCCTTATGCCAATTGATCATGTTTATGGTTGATTCTATGTGCCAAGTCTATGTCAAAGTTATTTCCAAACTTGTTAGATTAAATCAAATCACATCAGCCTTTGTTTCAACTCTAGATTTTGATGTCATTTGGCCAAAAGTCTTAGTACATGCCCATTTTTTTGAGCCTATATTTTGACTCCATGTTTGGACAAAAGACATAGTTACTCAACTTTTCCCTTTCTTAGTTTAGACCTTATTTTGAACACTTTGACCTAGACCTTTGACATACTAGTTTTTATTCAGACACTTGACCTTTTGTACATATGACATTTGACATTTGATGTTAAGATATTTTATGCCAAGTCTTATCACAAATCATTTTGGAGATACAACTTCACCCTTTCAACCAAGTTTGACCAATTTTGAACCATTTGTCCTTTGGATATAGTTTTTTTAGTTTGTATAACTCTAAGCCTTTTTTTTAGAGCTTCAATCATTTATACAGATATATCTAGCTACACTTATGGTGGAGTAACTTACAATACAATTTATGATATAATGGTTATACAAAATCCCACTAGGAACCCCTATAGAGAAAGACTTTCTAAGGAGTTTTATTATTCTCCCTACAATAATCCAAATAGAGAACATAGTCAAAATCCACAAAATATAAATTGAGACCTTTATTGGTATGAAGAGATTTGTGAGGACAAATTTGAATACCCAACTATAGATAATTTTATTTGGGATATAGATTCATACCCTCTTTACAATAATCAGTACATGGAACATAGTCAAGAACTAGCTTATGATCTAACTCACAATTGGGATGATATGGTTTATGAGGAAGACTTGGATGCTTTAGCTTATGTGAGTAATCAAGCTCCACCACATCATACCATTTCTATTCTAGGACCATGATGTCACACCATTCCCATATCAAGACCTTGTCATTTGGTTTGTGTGAGTGATCAAGCTCCACAACACCCCTTCATCATTCTAGGACCTAGTCCTTTGGCTTGTATGGGCAACAATCTCCATACCACCCTATCATTACCATATAAAGACTTCATCCTTTGGCTTGTGTGAGTAATCATGCTCCCCAAGGCCTTAACATTATCCAACCATAGCCCATTCCTCCTCCATTACCAATCCCATCCAAACTTCAACCCATCCAATTCATCAGAGACCAATCTGTGTTCCAAACTGGTATTTTCCAACTCATTAAAAACCAAGGCCAAGAGAACCAACCAATCTGAGATGTTTCTATTAAATCAACCATTTATGATAAGTCAACCTATGATAAATTTCTTATTGATCCTATATTATTTGTCAAGGAGTCTCACTTTAATGAGCTAGTCTTTGCTCAGTCACTTCTTAATTATTATAACCACCTTTGGGAAAATATTTACCTCAACCATGTGCCTATTTTTTAAGAGCCTCTTATAGACAAGCCAATCTCTTAGAAGTTGTCTCTTGACCTTTTTCCCATCCTAGAGGAGTCCCATTCTAATAAACTAGTTCTTGTGGAGCCCATTATGCCTTCAAAGGCTAGTACTTGTCAAAAGCAAATATTTAATAAGACATCATTGTAACAGAGTACCCATCAGATGAAGAATTGGAGTTAAAATTAGGTTTTATTATTCAACCAACATTAGATTTACCATCAAAATCTAAATCAACATCAACCTCAACATCAAATTTAGAGTCCCTTAAGTTAGAATTAGATTCAGAAGAAGAATATGTTTGTGGATGTTATAACATTGGTTACGCATGACTTGAAAATCAATTTGAATACATTTATGATCCTTCTATGGTTTTTGAGGATGAGTACTTCAATGTTGACATAATTTATCTTAGTATCTTCTACAAGGATTGTGATGCCAACATCCATTCCATTACCATTTCACATGCCATAACCATCAACCAAGATAGCCATATTATTGACATTCCATCTCTCATAAGTGTTGATTGAGATCAATAGAATCATACTTTGTTGAACTGCATCCATGGTGACATAGTAGCTCAAGAAGAGCAAGGAGACCAATACCACATTCATGTAGTAGAAGAGCACTCTCCTAGTGAAACCTTTTTAGAGGCACTACGGGACAATCAAAGTTAGAACTTAGTATCTTCTAGTGAAACTTTTTCAAAGTGCTAGAGGACAATCAAGGTTAGAACTCAACATCTTCTAGTGAAACTTTTTTAGAAGCACTAAAAGACAATAAAATTCAAAAGTCAACATTCCTTAGTTAAACCTTCTTGAAGATTCTACGAGACAATCAAGACAACTTCATTGGTGAAAACCTCTTTGAGGTACCAATAGCTGAGTACAAAAGTTCTTCACTACTTGATGAAGACAAAATCAAAGATCAAATTAAAATAGATTCCTATCTATAGCCTAATTAGATGGTAGCTACTCTTAATATCAAACAACAAAAAACTATGGTGGTCCTATCGATATAACAAGTCTTTGGCCCTACCACAACCAAAGTTATGTTGAATCTGGCATCAGCAACATTACATGTGACTAAACATCTAAATATTTATTTACTTCCCCATTATTACACATTCCATTATCATCTACCATTCCATTTCAAAATCAAACCTACCATCCATTATTTGTCCCTATTTACCATCCATAGCTATACTTTCCTTTACAGAGGCTATAAGGATACCTTGTCTCAACATTTTAAGGAATCAAAATCAATGACCAATGAAGTTCATAAAAGCATTCTTGAAAACCAGATCTGCATTTAGTTCTTGATAGATTAGTTATTCAAATGAGGCATGGGCTAGAAATTAACATGATCAAGTATTTTTTATATATCATTTGTTGATTAAGATGTGCATCTCCATCTCAACAAGAAAAATATAATCATATGTCATTTACCACACCTAGGCCAAAAACATGTACCATACCATTTCACATTTCCATGCCATTTTTGTTGTTACATATTATTTTTCCATTATCATGTATCCTTCCATTTACCCCATCACTTGGGGGAAAAAAATCTTACCATTTTATACATCCTATGATTCCATTCTTATCTATACCAAAGCCTATTTTTAGTCATCCTACCCAATCCAATTTTTATCTTGGTTACTTTGGTTCTTCCTACACTTTTTGTGAGAGGATTTTGATCAAGTTTCAACAATCAATCAAGTCTAGTTTTAATGATAGTCTATGAAAGTAGTGTGACAGTTGATCTGACAAGATATCTTTCATCCTATCAAGTTTGTTTATGTGAGCCTGATTATAACCATCTATGGGTAAATCAGTGTCTCACCAATCTTGCTACTAATTATAACTACCTATGGAAAAATTAGTATCATTGGCCTATGTCATTGTATCCTACTTATAACTACTTATGGGAAAACTAGGGGAAATATTTATTTACCATGCATTACCACATCACCTTTTCATTTGACTGGCCATTTACTAGATTTGAGAAGTTGTTGGGATGCAGTTGGTTTTTTCCTAGATTTTATGTGGATGGAATTACTATAACTTGAGGTCATTTTAGGACTATGTGGGTTATGCTCAATTCATGTTGAGGTCACCTTAGTCCCACTTTCCATACACTCTTATTATTTTATGAGCAACCTAATCCAAATGTTCTCACTATTTTATGAGTAGGTATCTTATCATTCTCTAATGAGTTAAGATACCTCAAAAATCTAAAAAACATTCATAACATTTTAAAAAATGCAAAAATATTTGTCATATCTAAGCTTAGTTAGTTATCCTCGATCCACCTTACTGGGTCATTATCATTGTTAGGATGTTTTCTTTTACTTTTGTTTTTAGGCTTTCTATTTGTTTGTTTATTTTAGGTTGTTTTTTTGTTTATTCATTTGCTTATTTGTTTGATTTTAGTACTATTTCCTTGACTTAGTCTATATGTGTTTATTGGGTGATTCCTTGAGCACATTATTCTTGAGTCTATCCATATTCATACATCAATATTATCATCATGGTTTTTATCATAGGTACACTATTTTCAATTGTTTATTAGATATTGAGAGTCAGTCCTTATGCATATTTTGGCCAAGTCTTCATGGTGTTCTATCATGATGCCTACCATCATATGCTATAGAAAAAATTAACTTCAACAAGGTCTACAATCAATGGAGCCATATAATTTTCTCCTTGGTACCTTGGCAAATCCTTCCATCCCACCCTTGATCAATATAACTCATTTGATCATTCTAGTTGAATAATTGTTAATCAAGATAAGCATCTCCTCATTGACAGGTACAATTGAATCATTTTCTATTGATCAATCTCATTCCTCTATTCATCTCTTTCATCACTTTGTGCCTATTCATCTTTAATTAGTATTCCAGGTTATATCCTTAAGTTATGATTGCTAATCATCCTTAACTGAGGCACAATCATCTTTAGCCAATCTAGGTCTGCTTAATGATTATAACTACCTATGGGCAAATCATTATTTTGACTTGTAATTCTAATTATAACTCCCTATGGGAAAATCATTATTTTGAATTTTAATCCTAATTATAACTACCTTTGGGAAAATTAGTATCCTTTTTACATCAATACATGAAAGCATTTTCTTGTTTGGATTAAACTCAACCATGGGTTAATTCCACCTTTCTTCTTGCTTTTTTTCAAGGGACCATCCATCAACAAATGTGATGGCCACTCCCTCGAGGGGGCATCATCCTAGGCTTCCCAAAACCATTTGGAGTTTTGTTCTTTAAATCATCATCTTATTTTTGGCACATAGACCATTTCTCATTATTTAAGAATAAATTTCTTTGCCTATGGTTTGTAACATCTTCCCAAATAGGGGCAAATTGTAAACACCTAAATCTGGCCACCAATGACCTCTAATCAAGGTTTTGACTAATTTTCACCTAAAATGCACAATTTGGCCTAAAAACACTAAAACATGCTAAATAATGTGAAACACACATATTCAAATATCAATTTTGGCTAGGGTATCCATAAATGGAGCAATGCAATTGATGGTCTAGCTAACTTTGGTCAAATCATTTTGAGTCAAAATGCCAATTTTGTACATAGGTACTCTAAATTTCTCTTTCCTATCAAAAATATTACACAAGACATGTGCCTTTGTTATTTTCTATTGATAACATCCTAAATGGGATAACGGATCTTTTGCATCTGGCATTGCCTTCCAATTCCAATCTAGTCAAATTTTGCACTAATAACAAGGCATTTTGATTAATTTGAGTAATTTATGCACAAAGTGCTTAATCATGGTCAAAAGATAATTAAACCAAATTAGATTCTAATAAATAATTCCATGGAAACTTTTTGAATACTTGTTTTTAGAAATGAATATTGAATATCTGTATCATCAAGTGACCTCATTTTTTAGGAAGACATCCCTAGGCCATAAATGCCACAAATATCAAGATTCATGCCTCCCATGCCTCATCAAAGCCCTCTATGCCTCTTAATTGCTCCTCTATCCCAAATATTGATGAGCCTATTTATAAATTTTAATTATAAAATTGGATTAATCCTTATCCACACATCTCAATCTCAGGATGGATGGTTCAAGTTGATTCTAGACATTCTCAAAAATCTATAAATAAAGAGGCCACGAACATCATTTATAAGACTTGATTATACAAATTTATAATGCATAATTGATTACAAATCTATTTTTGTGTAAATTTATTATACTCAAATATCTTCAAAAGTCTTGATAATGCAAATTTATAATGCACAAATGATTCCAAAAACCAATATAATTAGTGTTACCATGCCAAATTTATTTCAAGCCAAGCCAAGCCACAAGCAAAAGGTGCCAAGGAGAGATGGAGGTAGACAAGCTTCCATTTCTAAGGACTTCATGAGCACAAAACTTAGCAAGCCACTACTTCAAAGGCATTTGGAGCATCCAAGGAAGGTGAAGGAATTCTTGTGTTTTATTCCTTATTTTTTAGCTGAGTTTGTCATTTGTTTTTTTACTAATCTCTCCCTAGTGTCTATGCCTAGAGATGTTATGTTATTTAGTGTGTTTATTTCATTTTTAAACTAAGACCATACTAACCGTCCTCTCTTGAGTCATATTCCTAGATCATAAGGTATGAGGTCTTATCCACACTTAGAACATTTCTTATATTAGGTGTGGGATTCCTCATTATCTACATGAATGGAATAGATGTGTTAGGTTAAAACCTCCCAAGATATTAACACACATTATATAGACTCAATTATTAAATCCATTAAATCTTTCACAAAAATTTATCATTAAATTTTTTTAACAATAGTACATTCATACATAACTAGGAACTAGTAAAATACTTGTCTTGAGCTATTAAGACCTAGAGACTCATAGGTGAGCTTGCGAATTACAATGGGGATAAATATAGGTGTCCCAAACTAACTCTAAGTCTAATATTGAACATAAAACAATCTTCTAGGGCTTCACTACTCAAAAAATCCTCCTCCTCACTAACTAAACTCTACTTCCTTTTATAGTACTTCAGGGCATCTTAGGTTATTGAAGAATGGAACACTCTAATTACTTAGTTGGTGATAGAGGTACTAATTCTAACGTCTCTACTATTCTATTTTTAATAAAAATTCATTATCCCATATACCCACTTCCTAATGATTATTGATCCAAAAATGATTCGTTATCCACCTGTCAGCTGACACCACTAGATGACAAAATAGAAATCATGAAAAGTGATTGCCTCACGCCCAAGTGTCTTCTATGTTGGTGTAGATCCTAAAATCAGATGGATTTGGGGCCCAACATAATTCCCTCAACCCTAATCATGGTTTAAAAATATTCTTAGGTATGAAGTGCGGAAGCTTGAGAGGGGAAAATATAATTCCCTCAACCCTGATCATGGTACAATTATGGTAACACCAATAATCTCCTATATCAATAAGTGACCTTGTAATTTATTATAAAATTTTATGTATTAGGATTTTGTTTATATCCATATATATTAATGGGTAAAAACAATAACAAAATTCCTTAATGAATATTCAAAAACTATTTAGATACAATTTAGAGAACATCTTATGAATTGAAATAAGTGAAGTAGTGTTCAATCTTTGGTAAAATACAAAACTAATGATCACACAAGAAACATCAACCAAGTATGACACAATGTATAAATTTTCCCCTTGATGTAATCATCTTATTTATTATGTTAAGTTGGAGTCTATAATTTCTCCAAATGCAAGTATCTTCACATCACTTAATACCATTAACAATAGGGAAACCTATGTTTTGCCTAAATGGACAATGTCTCAAGCACTAGATAATCTATTCATTAGTACCATCTCAATTATTACACTAGATCTGAATTTTAAAATAATAATTATATTAACATTGTCTTTTTATACCCAATGGTCAGTATTTATTTTACCAATCCCAAAGAATTTATCTTAGATTATGGTTATTTAGCCATTTCATTTCCAATGCTTAGTTATAACTAGGGTTGATAATGGAAATCTATATTATCTTTCTATTAAAAATATAGCAAGGAGAGAAACCTAATTATGCTTCCTTTTGGAAATAATCTTTTCATTATGGTATATTTTTATATTAAAAATATTACATAATAAGTCTATAAATGGGAATAGATCATATTTATCTACGACATAATGGAGTCCCAAGTTCTTCAAAAAAAATAGGTTGTAAAGAATGAACTAGATCTATTGAAGTGAGTGTTTTATTTTCTAGTATATATTTTTTAGCTTCAACCTCTTCATATACTTTGCTTTATTTTTTCAAACCTAGTGCCATTTCATTTTCAGTGTGTTCATAAAAACTTAAGGGGTGCCAAAGGAAAACATATATGATGAAATTGTAATATAATCCCCAAGTTTGATATATTATTATAACTTATGTATTATTTATATATTGGTATCTCAAATGAATTTTATGGATATTAATTTATCTCAAATTCATAATTTGGTAAGGAATCTAATTTGCATTTAATTATGAGATTTAGTTTCATGTTCATGTGTATTAATTATGAAATATGGATTGAACATATGTTTGTAATTTTGTTTGAGTGATTCACTCATGCATTTAATTATGATAAATTGGCCATTTATATATCTTTATTTCAAACCACATTATGAATTGATAAATACACCATGTCATTTTCACATGGCACACATTGGTTTCCTATTAATTTAGAGTTACATTGTTCCTTTGATCTACTAGTAGACTACTAAGTTATCTTGACAATGAGAATAAATTAGGACCCATGGCCTATAATAATTATGTCACACTTTTAGACTATTATAGCATTATTTAACTTTTTTAGGTTAATGACAAATGATAATGTAAAACATGTCTTGCTTTAAAAAAATTATTCAAAACCTGACAGTGAATGTTTTCAAGTGATTGCGATCATGAAACATGGGTTCATCATGTTGTTCCACACTCTCATGGATTTATAGGTTTTGGTTTTCAATACTCAAGGTGTGAAAATATGTGAGTGAATGGAATATATAAATGTGGAATCATCTTGTTACTTTAGAATCTTAAAAAATTTATGTTGAAAGGAACCATGCTATGAAGAGGTTTGAATAATAAAAAGTGTAACATGTTTCATGTTTTTGGTTTTCTTTCACTCCTTTTGAATCAATACTATTTTTTGCTCCATAATGTAAAGTATTATGAATGGGATAATAAAAATGTGAAAGTAAGAGAATTTATAATAAATGTGAAAATATTAAATTATATTTTTAAAAAATAGTGAAATTTTAAAATTTTAAAATAATGATTTTTTCTCTATGAATCATCTAGTGAATTTTGATGACTTATGAAGAAGTTCTAGAAAAATGTAATAAAAACAACAAATTAGTCAATGGTGTGAATAGTAAATCCATGAATTTTAATGATAAATATGTTTAAAAATTATACTCATGTTGGACTTACAAAATGTTAATCAAGTAAGACCAATAACTCACTTGTTAAATTCATTTAGAATGGGTGTGTCTCAATTTATAATAAAATAGGGTTGTGTTGGTAATAAAACATATGTATACACATAATATTTTCCAATCTATCATTTACATATGCTTTCTTTTGTAGTGTCTTATTGGGTTGGAAAGGATCATGATGTTTTACTATATATGTTTGCAATATATCTTGATTACACCCTTACTACTATCAATTTGATCTCCTCCAAATGTTTATCTATATATCTCTTTCATCTACATATTATTTAGATTTGTTAGATTCATTATATCCTATGGTATTGGCCTAGTTGGTTTTGCCTATTTTATGCCTCTATCCTTGTATTATATCAGTTGTCCTGATATAGTTTTTATTCTATCCTCTCACATTTTTATTGTATTGACCTATATGATACAATTTTTTGTTATCTAACATCTTCTAATTATATTGACTAGTCTAATACTTTCATATTAGAGTTTAGGGTTGGTTTTGGGTATTGTAAAATTATATATATGGGTCATATTTTGCTCAAATCATATCATATCATAGTTATTTTCTCTACATTCACTCAAACTTTTTCCCTAATTACCATTTTGGATATTTATTGGATTAGAACCTTATTTTGAGGATTCTTATCTTGTAGTGTCATTAAAGCTCATAGGAGGATTGATTGGGATTTCCCAACTAAAGATATATAAGACTTTATCTAACAATTTGAGGTCTTCAACCTAATATAACATTCTCTAAACAATATAAACATCATCCAAGGGGGAAACTAAAGCATCAATAGGTCCACCAAAGGTAAGTATTTATATCCCTATCCACTTTTATTTATTTAAATAGTATATTATATATTGCTTATTTCTTTGTTAATCAATGTATGTGTATAATTTTTTTGGCCTTCCCTATACAAAATAAGTTAGTTTAGATATAGGTTTCCTTAAAATTTCCATAAATCACTTAATAATATCACCCTATTTTGTTGACCATTTCAACTTACCCATTTATAACCATTATAACCCATATTTTAATTTAGTTTTCACTCTTTTAAAACCATTTACTTACATACTTATAACCATAGTTTTAAACCATTTATCTTTGTTGATATTTAGTGAGAGCTACATAGTTATGTCATAGGATTAGGTTTTGGAACCCTTTCGTCATGACATTTGATTTTTAGGTTACCCTCTTCTCTATCAATGGAGTTAATTGGTCATTACCTAATCATCCAACTATCATAGGATCTATTTGATTCCTAATCTATTGAGAATAAGAGGATAGTTTTAGCTCATCCCAGACCATACATATATATTATACTATTATAATATATCTCCATCAAAGGTTTTGGATAGAATCATTCTAGTTTCATAGGTATTAAATTGAGTTAATTTATTATAGAGATTACCAAGGGATTTAAGATGTAAGGCAAGATTGGTAGATCCATCATATGTTATGGTTGGCAAAATGATTCCAATATACATATACATAATTAAGGGAGCCAATGGTTTTTTTTTAGGTGTTGAATCATATTAATATAAATTTGATATTAAGGGATAATATTTCCATCAAAATATTTAAGAGGATGAGGAATACAATTATAATTATGTTGAATCAAAATAACTTGAGTAACTTGATAAGACATTCACAAGAAGTGGTATTATATTTGGAAAATTTGATTGCTACTAGAAAATCTCATAAGGTCAATATGGTTGAATAATTTTAGAATGACATTGGAACTACTAAGAGGAATATTTTGGTTGTATTTTTTATAATTGTTGAGCACAGGGAGGATCACTAGGTGGAGGATTTCCAATAATGGCTAGGGTAGTTGTATATATAATAAATGGGAATATATAGTATATATCAAGGGTATAGTTTTCCAAAGTCTATACCTAAGCTACTAATTATATATCTAACTAGATCCAAAATTAAATCATTGATATAGTAATGGTAACAAAGGGTTCGATCAAGGATATAAAAAATGTATTTCATGCAAGGAACTAATGAAAAAGTGTAACTTATATATAATATATTTGTAACATATTAAGCTAATAATAATGTAAATGGTGCAATGGTAAACCAATGGGAATTTTTTGAAACCTAAGGTGATAATGTAAATCCTAAGAAACCATATAGTTATATTGGCTTATTTATGTATAAGGAGGAGCATATACAGAGAAATACACAAATTAATATATTATAACAACAATAAAAGTAAATATAGATATTAATGAAACAAATGAAAGATAATAAAGATATAAATACTTACCTTTGGGCTGACTTATGAATGAATCAATCTATCCCTTGTATCAAGTGTAAATTTCAAAGATATTTTATAATATGAAGACTTCAAACAACTATAAGAATACCTAGATACACTTATTTGAGGACTCAAAAGACTAGGATACCTCCCTGGGATGATTCCTCCTATTGTTATTAAAATACATTTAAGAAAGACAAACCTTTAAATAATAGAACATTAACCTACAAATCTTCATTTAACTACTTAGAGAATAGATGTAAGTGCAAGCTATGCAAATGAGTGTTTTGATGTGTTTAGAATGATAATACAAACCTTATATATTTGAATCCAAACCTAAAATTGATCATGAACTCTAAGATAAAATTATTAAATAGGTTGATAGAGTCAAAAATTATGTTGGATAACTCAAACCTACATCAACTATGATGAAACATGTTAGAATATAGAGGCAAGACTCATAAATGAATTGGCTAGGCCAATATACTACAAGAAAATACTAACCATGAAATAGACTATATCAACTTCATTTATACAATAAGAATATAGGGTGGTTAGTATGAATGTATTGAAAGTAACATATAAATAATATATAAAGAGAATAAGAGGAGGTCATAATGATAGTAGTGAAGGTATGACAAAATAACATGCAAATATTTTTTAGAAAGTACCATGAGTTTAACCCTCCCCATTTGTAATATAGTCTTTAAGATATTCACTCAACGAGATTGATGCCCTGACAATCCCCTAAAAGAGAAAATATCGATAAACTGATAATGATGGAAAATACAAGGCACTTATAGAATTATTCTCTCCTTAACTATCAAATCTTGACCTAGGTATTTATTTGTTTTATCACTCAATACATATAAAATTATTTATATTTCATTAGACTATTTTATAACATGTTGTTGTAGAAACCTATTTCCACCTTTACTTTCTTTATGTAAAAATTATAAAAAATTGTAAACCACTAGAAAAAAAAATCATTAAAACCATTATCATTAATATCATTCTCTTAAAAATCATTTGCATTCATATTATTTATATTCATATCATCATCAAAATGTGTATCAATAGTGGAAACATTAATGTCATTCATAATTTATATTTTGATTTTCAAATGAACAAGAGTAATTATCCTAATAGAGGTATTATATATCAACTACATAAGTGGCATAATATGGATACATATATAACATGAAAATTGTTATTTACAAATATTTATAATTTACTATGGTTAATGATGGAAATGCAAATAATCTCAACCATGGATACATAATATCTATAAAAATAGTAAGAGATATCCCTAGAAGGAAAATAAGTATGTAAATAAGGGTTTATGGAAACCCTAGGCATAATTAGATTCATTATGTAATGTAATATACAATTTAACCCTAAGGGATGTATGAAAACACAAGTTCACCAAAATGTAATTGTTGATGGCATAACTTTTCTAATTAATACTAACATGTAAACTAGCTAAAATATGTGATGATTTCTTAGTATAGGACTAGACTTATAAGGTAACATATATATATATTTAGTTTTGATTTCTAATATAAATTTAATTAACAACATGAAATTAAATCTTGAAGAGAAAAAAGAAGAAATAAACATAGATCAAAATGGTGATGCACTAGAATAGAAATGGGAGGATTACCTATCTATTTGAACACAATGTTATCATCATGTATGAAGGTAAACTAAAATAAAAAATATAATAAATTATAAAGGGAAAGACAAGACCCATGAAAAATGTGCAATATAAATATGGATGATGTATGATAAAGGAATGTGAAGCTGATCCACATATCAATCCTAGCTCATAGAAGATAAATCACACTATCCCTTCTGCTTGTTGGTACATTTAAACGATTGGGTTCATCACTAATATGGATATTATAGACCTTACTAAAGTGACTCTTACCACACAATATCAATAGAGAGGGTTCTAAAGCCTATAGTCAAGTAATACCATATAATAACCCTGGTTAGGTCCTATGGTCTCTAACAAAGTAAAGTAAATATAATCTGGTGTTCACTAGAGCTTATAATGCAAATGGGGACAATAAACATAAAAGTAAACATGCAAAGGATAACTCTACTCAATTCAATGTAGAGGTAATCGTAATGCATGAAGAGAGAAACATATTCATAATCTAACACATGAAAAACTATCTACTAATAAAGAAGAGCAATAGTTAGGAATACTTACCTTGAAGATGAACTCAATGATCTTCGATATCTCCATTAGCCAATGATGAATCTTAAGAGGTTTTATGGTTTGTAAAGATAAAAAATATAGGTTAGATATGATCTACTCAAAAAAATTTATGCATTGGAAATACTTTTACCATAAGATAAGATTCTTCTCTCTAAAGGAAGTATGAAACCCTAAGCAATGACTTCTCAAGTAGAATGGTGGATAAGCAAATGTGAAAATAAATGATAGTCTCTATCTCTCTCTAATGAAAATGGAAAAAAAGATGTGTTTATATATCCAGATCTAAACCTAAACCTTTCTAAAGTTTTAGCTGACATAGTCATCCCAGTTGACCCAATTCTTTAGTAAATAAAGCAGTTAGGTCTTAGACTAGGTCAATTGAGCTAGCTTAGTCCTGTAATGTGCTCATTTTTAAGAATAAGGTTTATTCATGCAATGGTGTTTAGTAAATAGTAAAAATATGTTTTATATTAGGTAGGGGATATTTGAGGCAATGAATTACTTATAGGAGTGTGTAAGGGAGGTGTCAAATCTTAGGAAAATGTATAGGTGAGGTTTGTGTTAGTTTCAAGTGGTGGTATAAGGAACAACAATCTTATGAAGCATTAATGATTTTCCCACCCCTTTCTTTGTGTACCCTTTATGGTGTGTACTTATAGAGATTGAGAATTGATAGGGTCCTACAAGATAAAATGTATCAATAATTGATAAAGTTTTAAAATATTATGTGTATATATGCCCTAGTCAAAGCTCTTCATGTGTCACATAATTGTAACATGGAATGGTGCTTCATGAAAAGAATAAAACAACACATAAAAATAAGATAATTAAATTTTGGTAATAATTAAATAAGGTAAATGAAAGGATATAATTAAAAAATACATACCTTTACCTACCTTAGTTTTATATGGTATGAAGGAAGTGAGATAAATGTGGTGTCCAATATAGGAAACATTAGGTGAACCTGTAAAATATGCAAAAAATCATTTTTTTTGCAAAATATACATGTAATATGTGTAAAATTTCGTTATGATGTCAGGATCCTAGAACATATTTTGGTTTAAAAAAGAGATAGTAAAAACAAAGTTATGAGTGAAAAAATAGATTTTATTGGTAAATAATTGATAGGTAAATAATGTTGAATAGTAAATATAAATAAGGTGAAAATTAATTCATTTTTTATTTTTACTATCTTGAAAAAATATTTCTCTAAGAGACCCAATTGAGACCCAAGAGGTACTATGGTGAGGAGATTATAGCTTCAATGTGGAGGATGCCTAGTGGCCACATCCAATGCAGCTTAGGTAAGTAGTGCATTAATTTCAATTTTTTTTGGTAATTTTAATTAAATATAATATACATACATATATATAAAATAAGATGTTAGGAAAAATGTAGATATCAAAAATGACCCTAGGAAATATTTAGGTAAACTAGGGGTAAAATGGGATATTAGGTACGAAAGAATCAAACCAATAAATACCTAATGCGATTATGGTAGATGGTTGAAAATTCATATCAGCTTTCAAAAAAAATCAGCCCTACTGACTCAGTTTGAGAATGTGAGATGATTGAAGGAGGATGACTACATATAAGAGGGTCTATTTAGTATTGTTGGAGGTGGTCGACTATGTAGCAGAGGACCAACTTAGTTAGAAACATAAACATGGCCAACATAGTGCATTCTAGTTAATGTAATTGTTAGAGGTACAATCACTAAGAAGGGGGGTGAATCAGTGATGCAATCAAATCAACTTAAATTATAATATTTAAAACTCTTAATCATTCAACATAATTATTCATGAAGTATATAAATCATTCATTACAATGAACAAAGAAACCATGTAAGATAAAAAACACATAACATATGAATTATGTGGGAAACCATCATGGGGGATAAAACCCACTTTTAAGCCTTAAAAAACATGGACTATAGTCCTATAAGATATCAAAAATAACATACTTTAGTGAGACACCCACTTTATAATGAGCACCAACCCCTAAGCATATGCAAGTACCCAATTGCCCTAGATGTTGAGCACCCACACAAAACCTCTGATATCAATACCTCAAAAAACTTTATTGCCTCCCAATCTGATGGAGAAATAATGAATAAAAACTCTTTATAACCCTTCACACTTTCTCAATCCTTCATATACAAGCAATGCATCCAAAACAACCTTTTGGATCACTCTACACCTCTTTGCTCATCCACAATCATCAACCTTGAGAAAATAGTATTACCACATCAAAAACATGACCATCATGTCATAAACATATCCATCACATTTTTTTACTCTTCAATTCATCAACCAATCTTATTCACACTTCTCTTCACTGCACACATCTCTCTAGAAACCTTCATCTTTCATTTTGCTCTTTAAAGAGTATACATGATCACCACCTTCTTATTCAACCACAAGACATTCCTTAACCCTTAAATATTATATCCCACTTATAATAATATCAACACCACCTACATAGGTTGACCATATCTTTGATATATCACCCTTAAGAAAAAACACCTTTCAATTAGGCCTAAGTAGCCCTTTTAGCTCTATGGAGACCAATTCACCCTTTTAACACTTCATCAAGAAAAAATAGAAATAAAAGATCACTTCAAATCATATAGGTCCAATACAAATGAACCCTAATACATATTAATGTTATTACATTCATCACTACACACATCTACATATGTTAAACCTTTTGATCATTTGCCTTGTTTATGGAAACATTATGAATAAACATATAGTCATCTTTCAAGCAATGGTTCACACTTAAGATGGATTGTTAAAACTTAAAAAATACATATATATGATCCTTATGTATTATAAAACAATATACAATAGCTAAATAACCATGAAACATCCAAAAAATATCAATAAAAACACAAACACTATTCTTGGGTCACTTGTAGAACAAAGTCAAACCCTCAGTCAACTTTGAACTTTAATAAATACAATTGTATGACCATTCAAACCTCCAAATAAATTTCCATGGATTTACCTTGAATTTATTTTCCATTTTTATTTTTAAACCATCATAAAATTCATCCATTTTCAAAATTTATAAACAAAACATTGTAGACTAGTTTTCCTTTGTAAATTCAAGTATTTGAATTCCAATTATCACTTTTTTATGCAAAATTGGCTAAGTATGGAAACAATGAAATCTACACAAGAGATAAATTTTAAACCACCCTAAATTTTGATATACATAATTTAAAGGAATTAAATTTGAAACACATGCTTTAGGTACAAAATTTAATAAACCCATGTGACCACTTTCTTCTAACACCTTCACATGTGCAAATGTTGATGCCATCAATCTGCTTACTCAAGAAACTCTACCAAGATGACTAGGATAACCTAGATCTTCACAAGACTACTCATATGGATTATTTTCACTTACACATGAACACCAAGAACTTTTTACACCCTTTATGAACCCTCAAACATGGTTAACACATCATCAACATCCATTATCTTTCCTAACTAAGAAAACACTTCAAGGTCCATGCATGATCACTAAGGCACACTTTGTCATTGACCTTATAGCATACTTGAAACATCATGAACACTATTGGCCACCTTAGACATATCATTTAAAACACCTCAATAATATCCCTCTTTTTCATATATGTTAACACTTTTTAACACCAACATAAAGCTATGCACATACTCTTTCTCCCTCTACAAACACTTTATCCCCCTTTATCACAATGACAAAGTGGGATTACCTACTAATCCTAATGACCTATAAATATTTTTAAAAAAAAATAAGAGACCTCTTTTGAGATATTATATAAACTCCCTCAATCACTATGCATAACATTTATTACCATGACTAACTCAAATCTACTCTTTGAAAACACTCTTCTTTGACCATGCACTGCTATATGAAGAAGAAACACATAATATCAAGTAGATATGAGTGATCACACATCAATAATACTTATAATAACTCCCCATAAATCATTTGAGATTATGCACCCCTTGATCACCTTTAGACCATCTCCAGCCATGATGAAACTTCATAGTTGCCTTCAAATTTTATCTCACAAGCCAACTCCATGATCATCAATAGATGTTCAATCCATTGTTTAAACATGAAATATGTAAAAACTATACTAAATAAATCATATGGTAAAAATCATAACTTGGTATTTTGGAGAAAATGACCAAAATGTCCATTTGAATCACCAAGCCTTATCTAGAGACCTAGTAGCCCTACATGAACCTCACATAGCCCATAAATGTTTTTCTAGAGATCTTCATGACTTAAAAACCCATAAATGATGCACACTCATATGTACACTCATTCATGCCAATTTTCATCACCCAAATCTTCCTCTGCACTATAGCTCCTTCACAAATTGGCCTTCTAATTAGCCCTCCATTTGCACAAATACTCAACCATAGAAAAAAATATACACTTAAAAATGACTATGAGATAATTTTTAAGCACCTATTTGGCCATTTCAATTGATTAAGAAACCTTATACCTTAACTCATTTGGGAAGGTCAATAATAAATGTGCTAAAATACTATGGTATCAATAATAAATGTGGTCAACTTACCATCTTACGATAAATCATAGATCTTAAAACTTCTCTCATGGTTGGAGGTCACTAACTCACACTACTGGACCCATTATTGAGGTTTTAATCCTTGGGTAACCCATATAACCATGAATATGTTTTTTGTCGTACTAGCCCTTAAGTAAGGACTGTCATACCTAAGAGGCATCAAAGTTCTTCAATTTTAACTCAAGAGGCCTTCAAATATTGAAACCACCTAGAGCACACCTATTTGAGGTAAACACACCTTTATATTCCACAAAGTCACCTTGAACACTCATAAATCTTGATTTGACACTTGAAAATCTCATGATTATGTTTATAAACCCTATGTATACCCTTGTCACTAGTCAAAAACACCATAAAAGGATCATGAGAGCCTTATCACACCTTCAATACACCTTTTTCACTTAGACACATTGAATCAAACTACCCTCAACCCTTTTTAGCTTCATAGACCTCAAATACATTAATTTTGCATGATGGGCTTTCACTAAGTAGTAAACACTGAATAAACTTGTCAAACTAAACAAATGATCATTAAAGCTTCATATGACTAATCTGATGCATGAAACCCCATGGATTGCACTTAGAAACATCCTCTTCACACTCCATATCAACCTTACCTTAGTTTTTTTTATTTGATCAACTAAACCAAGCTTCAAAGATTGATAAGAACTTGTCTTTAGGACCAATATCCCTAACCAGGTTTCTTGAAGCTTTTCATCACAAACCTTTCTTTAGAGAAAGCACATGAACTTATTTCTCCCCCTTAACCAGTGACATTTTATGATCAATATAAGGCTTGGTAAAATAATATCATCAATTATCTACCATAATTGTATTGGTCTTAAATACCAATCAACAACTCTTCATACCTTTGTATTGATTATAGCCCTTGTACATCACCTAGAGTACACACACTTGATTATATATATGAAATATGTCTCCTAAGAAGCATAGTTATAGACACCCACTTGTCATAGTGAGACTAAAGGTCCCAAAAGTTAAGATTCTCCCACATCTCCATGCTCTCACTTGGCTTGGAGTCCTACCTCACCACTAAATTGACTTTGAATGAGTTATTAAGTTCATTCTTTCTTTCAAACTTGGAATCTTACTTGATTCTTTTGTCTACTTGGGTAGATAAGACTTGATCTTTGACACTTGAACTTGTACCCTATTCTATCATGACAAATAATCCATTTTAACCTATTTTTCATTCACCTCCTTGGGTGTCCATTCATTATAGCTTCTTATTTCATGTTAGGATTGACATTCTTTATAGTAGAATTGTGACCATTCTTGTCTAACTTTGTTATGCAACCTCTCTCTTTACACTTGAAACAAATGAAGTTTCTCTGATTGTACATACCTTGTGTATGAGCTACATGATGACTCCTTGAAGTTTTATTATCACATTCAGGCACCTGATGATTTTATTTCTTGATGGAGTTGTAAGACATTAGAATATGACCAATACCTTGACACTTATAACACAAAATGTCATGCTTTCCTTTTGGATATGTTGACTGTCTTGAGTGATGATATTCTTCATGATTTTCATTATCTTTCTCATAATTCCATGTAAATATATTCCTAAGATATTTAATTTTGCAATCAATGATCTTATGACAAAATTGATGACAAGAATAATAGTAACCATTGAAGGAGTTATCATACCTTATTACATTGGGTTTATTATTTTGGTTTTCACTTTTTTAGATTTTGAAGTTGTCCTTCTTATTCATATTGAAATTCTTCTTGTATTTACTAGCACTCTCCTTAACATGATTAATCTTATGATCTATCATCACTATCTTCTCAATCTTCTTATATTTTTGAACATCTTCATGGAACCCTAGGCTTGGCTTATCATTTAAGACCTTTTGACTACTCAATAGGTCATTAAGATCAATTGTAATTTTCTCAAATTTTTGATATGTTTCAAGCTTGCTTATAGATTGATCTAGTTTCACCTATAAATAATCCATCTCTGATTTATGTTTGGAACATTATTCATCCTTAATCTTTACCTCTTCAACAAGGGTACAAACCTAAATTTCAATATGTGGAGTGATCTTGTCATGCTCTTTGACTTCATTGGTCAACCCTTCTTCAAATAAGACAATTTTTTCCTCATATGTCTTGATCAAGGATGCTTGATTTTTATTTTTGCCTTGTAAAAGCTTCAACTCTTCCAAGGTATTTAAATACTTGTATTCAAGAGTGAAATTCTTATCTTCTTCCTCTGAGCTATATTCACCAAAGATATCTCTCTTAAAGAAACATTCACCTTCATCATCCTTAAGAGCCATGAATAATGTCTCATTCTTCTCATTATGAGATGAATCATCACTATCAGATGTGTTTCCTTCTTTAGTAGATGTGTTTCTATCTTTTTCATGGTAAAGACTCTTACTACCTTTTTATGACTCCTTCTTGCCATCTATCCTATTGAATAACTTTTTTTACTTTCTAGGACCCTCATATTTCTTATGCTCATCCTCATGATATTCCTTATGATCTTCCTTATATTTAGACATGCATCTATCTAGGCACTTAGTTGAAAAATGACTAGCTTTACCACATGAAAAACATTTATAAGGAAGCTTCCCTTCATATTTACCTGATCCTACATTCAATTTTATTGAAATCATGGCTTCAAGTTGATCTTAATTGAGATCAAAGTCTTCAAGACTTAACTTTATTTTCTTACCTTTTCTCTCCTTGATCACCTTGAAGGTTAATTAATTATTTGGTGGTTTGTCCTCATTGACTCTCATATTTTAAGAAGTAAGAATACCATGAAATTCATCCATCTTCATCTTGGTGAGATCATGAAATTCTTATATAATAATTTTTTTTTGAATCAAAATTGAAGGTGAAAGACCTTGATACTCTCTGTATTATGGTAGCTTCTTCAGTGTCCTCTCTAAAATATCTAATCATGTTCACCACCTCATCAACCCTTAGAAGATAGGATGCCACAATATCTTCTTCCTTAATTTTAAACCCCTAAAATTACCTTTGGTAGGTCTTTAAATTATCTAACTTAACCTTTGAATCCCCTTCATAGATGATCTACAATTTATCTCAAATGTCCATAGCAGACTTGTAATGGATTACCTTGGTGAACTTAGCCTATGATAGGCCAAAAATGATAGCATTCATAGGTTTATAATTTTTATCACTCAACTTCTTGTCAGCTGCACTAGTTATAAGAGTAAGGGGTGTATAATACCCATCTATAATATATTTCAAAATGTCAAAACCTAGAGACATGATGTAGGTATTCATCCTTGCACTATAAAAACCAAAGTTATATCCATTTAATAATGGTTATTTCTTAGTAGAGAAACCACCTTGCATTTTATGACTACCCATTATACCTTTGATCATCTTGTGGTTAGACTTCCAAAGATGGTGTGGCTCTAATACCAATTGTTACAAGTACAATAAATAATAGGGGGTAATTTAGTGATGTAAGCAAATCAACTTCAATTACAATCCTTAAAACTCTTAATCCTTTAATATAATCATTAATGAATCATATAAATCATTCATTCTAATGAATAAAGAAAACCATGCAAGATAAAAATCATATAACATATGAATTATGTGGGAAACCCTTATGGGGTATAAAACCCACTCTCTAGCCTAAAAACACATGGAATACAGTCCTATAAGAGATAAAAAACAAGAGACTTTAGTGAGGGACCCACTTCATAAAGAGCATCAACCCCTAAGCATGGACAAGCACCCACTTGCCCTAGATGTTGAGTACCCATATAACACTTTTGATATCAATACCTCCAAAAATTTGATTTATTCTAATATAATGGAGAAATAGTAAATAATATATCTATAAAACCCTTTAAACTTTATTAATCCTTATTACATGATCAATGCATCCAAAATAACCTTTTGGATCACTCTACACTTCTTCACTCATCCACAATCATCAATCCTACAAAAACACTATTTCTACATCATAAACATGACTATAAGGTGACACACATATATGTAACACTTCTCTACTCTTTAATTCATCAACTACACTTAATCACACTTCTCTTCACCTCGCAAATCTCTCTAGAAACCTTCATCTTTGATTTTTCTCTTTATAGAGTCTACATGATCACCACCTTCTTAGTTGTCCATAAGACATTATTGAACCCTTAAATATTTTATCCTAATTATAATAATATCAACACAACCTACATAGGTTGACCATATCTTTGAGACATCACCTTTAAATTAGCCCTAAGTAGCCCTTTTAGGTCTATGGAGACCTATTCATCCTTTTAACACTACATCAAGAAAATATAAAAATACAAGAGCACTAAAAAGCACACATGTCCATGAAAAATTACCCTTAAGACATCTTAAATTTATTACATTCATCACTACACACCTTTGCATATGAAAAATCATTCAATCATTTGCCTTGTTTATGAAAACACTATGAATGAACAAACAATCAACATTCAAGAAATGGTTCATACTAAAGATGGATTTGTCAAACCTAAAAAATCCATACATATGATCCTTATGGAGTATGAAACAACCTTAAATATATAAATCACCATGAAACATCCAAACACTATCAATAAAAATACAAACACCCTTCTTGGGTCACTTGCATAAGAAAGTCAAACCCTCAATCAACTTTGAACCACAATAAATGAAATTTTACAACTAGTCAAACATCCAAATCAATTTTCATGGATTTAAATTAAAGTTATTTACCACTTTCCTTTTTACACCATCATCAAATTCATCCATTTTCAAGATTTATAAACAAAACACTATAGACTAGTTTTCCTTTGTAAATTCAAATATTTGAATTCCAATGGTCACTTTGTTTATGCAAAATTGGCTAAGTATGGAAACAATGAAATCTTCCTAAGAGAGAAAATTTGAACCATCATAAAATTTTATAAAATTCATTTCAAGGCATCAAATTTTAAACACATACTCTAGGCATAAAATTTAACAAACCCATGTGACCACTTTCTCCAAAACATTCACATGTGCAAATGATAACATCATCAATCTAATTACTCTTGAAACTCTGCCAAGATGACTAGGATAACCTAAACCTTCACAAGACTAATAATATGTATTCTTTTCACTTTAAAAATTAAACCAAGAACTTATTACACCCTATATAACCCCTCAAACATGGTCAACACATCATCAACATACATCATTTTACTTAACCAAGAAAACATTGCAAGGCACATGCAAGATCACTAAGGCACACTTTTTCATTGACCTTATAGCATACTTGACATCTCATGAAAACTCATGTCCAAATTGGAGACATCATTGACAACACCTTAATAGTAGTATGTAATAGGTGGGTGATATAGTCTATTAAATGAGGATAACTACATGGTAGAGGCCTATATAATATGAAAAGAATGGGAAAGGGCCAATTTAGTATCAAAAAGTCCAATTGTGTCTGCAAGAATGGGTCAAAAACATATCATAGATATGACTTAGTATTCCAAAGAGGTGAGAGGGATGATTTGGTATCAAAAGGGTTGACTATGTAGGAAAAAGGTGACCAATAGGAAAATAGGAAAAATAGGCTAATGAAGCACTTAAATTTTATATTTTAAGAATTTTAAGAATGTATTTATCATTATTACATTGAGATCTAATTTATTATCCATTGTTTGATGTTTTTCAAGGATGATGGATATTTTGGAACTTGGTTGTGCATCATAGCTACTAGACTTTCTACAAAAATTATCATATGTAGATTGAGCTTAGTTGGTTTCCTTAGGATTTAGAGCCATCATGGAGATGAGAATATCCTACCAAGTGTTTCTCTATTCATCATGTTCTGAATTGTATGAGAGTGACTGGCCAACACCTTTTAATGGGAGGTGGAGGGGGATACCATAGAGGTGGGAATCGCCTTAGAGGAAGTCCACACCTTACTGGGACATACAATTATTTAGACTCCTATACATATGTGATACACTAGAGGTGGAGGATAAGAGGCAATCCCTAAGCCATTGGGTGATAGGCTTAGAGAGGATTTACCCTAGGTTTTGGGTTATCTTTTTTGATGTGTGTATATCGACCATTTTAGATATATAGAATGCCATGATAGGACTTCTGATAGCATGTGTGTTGTGTCATAAGTAAAATGGGAAGGTATCACTATACAAAATAGCCTTATGTCAGTCCATCTTATAGAAGGGTATGTTTTATGATCTAGACTCTAACATTTAGGTGTAGCTTATGCATGATATGTATGATATGTTAACCTAGGGGAAGAAGACTATGGGCCCATTCATTTTTTTAAGTACTTAGGTTTATGAGTGTTAGAAATATAGAACATAGATAAATATTAATTAATTAAATATGTAAATAAAATGCAAAAAATACAACACAATAGAGACACATATTTAACATGGTTCACCTAATATGGGCTATGTCCACACAAAACCAACTAGTCTTTATTATTTAGTCCATAAAATGAAGGGAAATTTTTTAAAAACATCCACTGTAATATCCTCTTCACTCACACATAGTATGCCCCTATGATTATAATTCCTTCATATCAAAGGAAGGTTACAAATTGTGGCAAAAATGCACACATGATTTCTACCATTAAATCTGTAACCTAATAGTGAATGGTTTAGATTTACTATGAAATTATAATATTTTACAATGCATTTTTAATAAATTTTTTCTTCGGGGGTGCTGCTCTTGAACCCATACCAAGGGTTTTCTAGTATGGTCACCACCCCCCCTTGGACCCCCATGGTGACCCTAATGGGGGTGATTTCCCCCCTACACCCCTTGTCAAGAACTGGGCATTATAATAAGATCAAGTTCTACCATCCAATAATATCCCACTTGGAAATTGATTGTTGCAACTCCATCACTACAAATTTTCCTTGGAATTTTCTTTGAATTTTAACCCTATCATATTTCTCATCTTCCTTGTTATCCTTGAATACCTACTAAAGCTGAACAACTCTCCAGATTCTCTTTAGTGACTACCTTTGTTAGCATCTCTATAATATTTTGACTTGTATGGATCTTTTTATAACTTCAGTTGACCATCCTCCGAAAGTGAATGAATGAAGTGATACCTAAGATGTATATGTTTGGTTCTTGAGTGGAATGTTGATTTCTTTATTAATTGAATCACACTCTGGTTATCACTATACAACCTACAATATTCCTGCTTCTTCCTCAACTCTTCCATGAACTGTTACATCCATATCATCTCTCTGTTTTCTTTTATAACTACAACATATTCTACCTCTATAGTTTACAAAGCAACTATCTTCTATAATTTTAAAATATAACTATCTATTATGTCACCAACAATGAATACATAACCTGTGTTATCCCTCTTGCCATTTAAATAGACAACCATGTCTACATCAACACATCATTATAAGGTAAAATTTGAACCTTCATATCACAACTTTCTATTAGTGATCCCTCTCAAGTACCTAAGAATCCACTTGACTACATCCTAGTTCTCTTTTCCTAGATTATTCATAAATCTGCTGACAACTCCCACTATGTGAGCAATGTTTGGTCTAGTGTATACTATAACATACATTAAACTTCCAACTACTAAATTATAGAACACTTTGAACATGTAATTGATTTATTCCAACATTTTAGGACATTTTTCCTTTCTTAATTTGAAGTTCCCTCCCAAAGGTGTACTCACTGGTTTTACATCTTGCATATTAAACCTGAATAACACTTTCTTGATGTATTCTTCTTGAGACAATGCCAATTTTCTAATTTTATTGTCTCTTGTTATTCTCATACCAAGAATTTTATTTACAGTACCCAAATCCTTAATTGCAAATGAATCTATTATTTTTATTTTGAGATCATTTATATCATGCATGATATACCCTACAACAAGCATGCCATCTACATAAAATAATAATATAATATAGCTACCATTATCTAATATCTTAAAATAAACATAGTGGTTAGAATGGCATTTATTTCAACCTTATTATATCATAAGCATGTCAAAATTCAAATACCATTGTGTTATATCTTGCTTTAGGCCATACAAACTCTTCTTCAACCTACAGACCATTTTATCTTTACCTTTGACTTGATATTCCTATGGTTAACCCATATATATTTTCTCCTCCAAGTCACCATGAAGGAACCTTGTCTTCACATCTAATTTTTCAAGGTACAAATCTTCTACTGCTACCAAACTTAAAACAATTCTTATAGAATTCATTTTAACTACTGGATAAAATATATCGTCAAAATATATATCTTTTTTTTGTGCAAACCCCTTTACAAAAATTTTGGCGTTGTACCTCTTTTTACCTCCATCTTCTTCCTTCAACCTATAAACCCATTTATTTTGAAATGCAGTTTTTCCTATAGGCAACTAAACCAAATCCCAAGTTTGTTTATATACCAAGGAGTCCATCTCCTCTTTCATGCATTTCTCTCACTTATTTCTATTTCCTACTTGCATTGTTTTTTCATAGATTTTTGGCTCACCACCATCAGTTAATAATAAATAATAAAGTGAAAGAGACTATCATTTCAGGATTCTACTTACTCTGGTAGATATTTTAACTAGACTTATAGGAGTTTGAGGTAATTGTTGTTGTATTTTTTACACATGTTGATTTTTTGGCACTTTTAAAATTTCATTTCCAATGATTTCATCAAGTACTAAATATTTAGTATTTATCTTTTCTTTTTTCTTTCCCTACAACTAATCTCTATACATGACCTTCTAATTAAATATCACATCTCTACTCCTAATGATTTTGTGATTTTCAAAATCCCATAAATGATAAACAATATCATTAACTCCATATTCAATAAAATTACATTTATTGGATTTTAATTCAATCTTGGTTCTATTTTATTTCTCAATATGGATAGAAGCTTCACAACCCAAAGTATTTACAAGGAATAATCTACCTTATTACATGTCCATGCTTCTTCTAGAATGTCATCATCTAAATGAAGTGAAGGCCCTATATTTATTAAGTAAACAATAGTATATAGAGCATCTACCCAAAAACATAAGGAGAACCTTACATGTAATATCATGATCCTTGAATGCTCCATGATTATCCTATTCATCCTTTCTAACACACCATTTTATTGTGGTGTTCTTGGAACCATCTTCTTTATATGATTCATATGGGATAAACAATAATTATCAAATTCCTTGCTATAATATTCACCTTCATTATCTGATATAACACATTTCACCTTATTTCTTGTTTCATTCTCAACCAAAGCTTTACATTTCTTAAAAGTATCAAAAATATTATATTTTTTCATATGCAACAAACCCATGTTTTATATTTTCATCATCAATAAAAGTAACATAACAATAAGTGCCACCAAAAGATGATACCTAAGTTGGTCCCCATACATCTATATGCACAAGCTTTAACTTTTCATCTTTATTTATCTTCCCAACTATGAGAAATATGTGACTCGCTTTTATTTTCCATAAACACAATGCTCACAAAAATCCAAATGCACATACTTCAAATATGGAAACAAATTATTTGAGTGGAGAACTTGCATCCCCTTCTTACTCATGTGCCCAAGTCTATGGTGCCATCATATTTTGTATCTACTTATGTAGAAGATAAGAAATTTAAAATTCAACATTACCATTAGATAAATATAATGTACCTACCTTATCTCATTTTTATATTACTAGTGATCCTTTAGTGACCTTCCATGAATTTTTTACAAATGTAATTGTGCAACCCTCACTTCCCAACTACACTGCTGAAATTAGATTTATTCTCAACTTAGGAACATGTCTCACCTCTTTCAATAACCATTTATTTCCATTATATAATTTTATTTTTATCTCACCCTTTCCTACAATTTTATAAGGTTCATCATCACCCAAATAAACCTATCCAAAATCACCTTAAACATAGTCTTGAAAATATTTATTATGGTGTGTATCATGAAATAAAGCCCTTGAATCAACACTCGAGAATCATTAATGTTATCTAAATAAAGGATTAAAGCATCTTGTAACACATCACTTGCTACATTTGCTTCTTAAATTTTATCTTGTTTTCTATCTCCTTATTTTCCTCTTTTAATCTAGCAATCTTTCTTCAAGTGTCCTTTCTTCTCAAAAATCTAGCACATCAATGTTCCTCTAGATTTGGATCTACCCTTCTTAAACTTACCATGATTCTTTGGGACCTTTTTTGTATCCTTTTGTCCTCCCCCTATTATCCATAGTCAATTACTTTATGTCTCACATGTGTTTTTTCATTGCATTTCATCGCTAAGAATAACACCAATAACATCATCAAAATATAAAGTGTTTGAATCAAAGATAGAATTACTCACAGTCATGACCAAGCCATTCTAACTTTCTAGAAATGAACACAAAATCAAAACATCCCTAACCTCATCATCAAAATTTAATCCTATAGATCTTAACTAATTTGTGACCATGCTAAATTCATTTAAATGATCAACAATAGACCCACCTTTTGTCATTTACAAATTAAATAAATGCTTCATAAGAAAGACCTTGTTAAAGGCTGAGGGTTTTTAATATACTCTATCCAATGCCTTTATCACATCCACTATTGTCTTTTCTTATGAAATATTAAAGGCCACCTACACTACCAAACACAACCATATTTTTCCTAGTGACTTTCTGTCAAGGACCTCCCAATCTTCATCCTTCATAGTTGTTGGCTTCTTTTCTATTCCAACTAATGGTATTAAAATATCCATCTAATGTAGATAGTGATCCATTTGCATCTTCCATAGCTGATAGTTTTGGCCATTGAACTTCTTGACCTTAAACTTTCCTTCTTCTACTATTACTCCCACTTGAACTAGGAATCCTCTTTTCTTGGGATTCTATCTAAAAAATAAACCTTCAGCTCTGATACCAACTGTTAAGAATATAGAACACAGAGCAAAATTAATTAATTAAATATATAAGTAAAATGTAAAAAAAACCCAACATAATAGAGACATATTTAACATGTTTCACCTAATATGGGATATATCCACACAAAAATAGACAATCCTTCATATTATTTAGCCCAACAAATGAATGGAAAAACCTTTAATACATCCACTACAATATCTTCTTCACTCACATACAATATGATGTCATGATTACAATTCCCTTATATAAGAGGAGGGTTACATATTAAGGAAAAAATGCGCACATAATTTCTACCATTAGATTTGTGACCTAATAGTGAAAAGTCTATATTTACTACAAAATTACAATATTTTACAATGCATTTTTAACAAAAAAATTCTTCATGGCTGTTTCCCTTGAACCCTAACTAAGGGGCGATCCAAGTATGGTTGGCCCCACCTGGACCCCCATGGTGACCCTAGTGGGAAGCATTTCTCCCCCACACCCCCATGTTAGGAACTAGGCATTATAATAAGATTAGGCTTTATAATCCAATAATGAGACGTTCCCTACATATTGGTTGACTAGGTTGCTCCATGTGGTCAATAATAGGTTGAATCAAGTGATATGATAGAGGTAGGATCATACAATGTGTGTCATGTTGCATGTTTAGACTTTATAGACTATGACATGAGGGTAGATAATGTGGTAGTCTTACATTAATGTTTTGATAATTTACCCTATTAAGGATACTATTACTATAGGTTTGGCACACATTCACATCATGGGCCATTATACTTTATGGGTGGAGCCACATCTTGTAGCTCATGCACCCAGATAGCTAGGACTACCATATCTAGTGCATATTCTAGTTGTGGTTGTTTATTGGGCATTACATGCTAAATATATGAGATGTAGAGGAGGTGAAATTTGCCTATAGAGACACATGTTATCAGGTTTTGGTGAGCAATACCATGTGTAGGTCAAGTACAATAGAAGAAGGTGATGAGGCCTAATGCAGAAGATGTTATAGTTTTAGTTGTCAAAGGTGATGATATAAGAGAAGTAGTTGTAGATCCATATTAGCGGTGATAGTGGCCATCATGAGCTCATAAGACATAGTGACACCATCAGAGGGAGGGGGAAAGGGCACTATAAATTAGACATAGATATCCCATACTAGATATTGGACACAACTAGTTGATATAAAGGTAGTTATGTAGGGCACCATGATGGGCATAATTAGTAACTCTAGGTTTTGTACTTACATGGAGGTAGCTAATAAAAGAGGTGCTAATTGAATGATATAATGATAAAATCATGATTTGTGACATTGACACTAGTAAGAAATGTTGTATTTATTAATTTTTTGACATAGATCACTAGTTTCATTGTTTATGTATTTGGCGTAGATAGATGGTTAGAGATATATGTATATGAGAGCTGATGTATATTTAGTTTTTCTTATTTTTTAGGTACTAATACAAAGGATACTATATGAGGATGCATGATTATGGATATACACCATGATATGTTTTATGGGTTGTTATCACGTTATGATCTATTCACCTTGGTATATCATATGGTACCATCTACCCTAACTTATGCTAGCTAGTTTAGATTGGTTGGGGAGGCTTATTAATAGTTTCAAGCATGAGGAGATGGACTAAAACCACCTACAAGAGTAAGAGAGGGAGAGTCTTGAGCCATGCAAGAATTTGCATAAGAGCAAGTTGCCCATATAAATACTACTATAGAGCTTGGACATGTGCAGGTCCAAGTGGCATATCTATATCGACAAGTCGATGTCTTCAAATCCTAGACTACCTCATTACAATTATAGAAAATAAAATTATGTCACACGTATATGTGTAACTCCCTATGTTGAAACCCCCTAAACCCATTTTAAATAATAAAAATTAATCTCCCTAACCCATACTTTTACCCCTCACACATTTAATTAATTTAAAATACTTAATTAAGTTAATTAAAAACTCCTATTACCACCTTACCTAGACACTTTTCCCTATGACTAATTATCCCATGATGAGTCACCTTAAGACTTGGTCCCCTCATCCTAACTACCTAAGACTTATTCCCACTTCCAAACTAAATTCATAAACAACTGCTTCATTCCTAACCTCTTATTTTTACTATTTTATAGTAGGTATCACACTTGACATGCACAACAACAAAAAATAAGCCAAAAATAGAAAGGTTCATCAACATCAGTCAACCCATGGCTAACATAAACAGGATCCCAACCAACATCATTAGGATCATCGATGTCAGCAATATAAGACAAACTCCACCCTATAGTTGAGGTTAGTAGAAATTAAGAAAATCAATTCTTACTCTCATTCAAGCCCTCAAAATTTTATTTTTGACATCCAATATTACAATCAACCTACGTAAGTCAATCACAACCAACAACTGAGCTCTTGAGCACCAACAATAGCTACTTATTCTCTCTATTTAGATATTCAAGTTTAGACTCCTTGATAGGGACCATCAACCTAGCACTTATCATTCAGTGACCACCATATCTAAGTATATCACTAATACTATAGGTCATTTAAATATTTATTCTCCTATTTCTTTATATTTACCCTACACTAATTTATGCACTTCTAACCATAACCCCATGAGGGAGTTACAAATATTCCTTATTTATTTCCCCTTTACCTAACATACCAAACCTTTGACCAGACTTAACCAAGCCATAATCTTCCTCTCCTAACTCTTTCAACCTCCCTAACTTGATCCAAACCTTTCCCAAACCTGGGAAAGCCCTCTACAAATTTCAAAACAAATATTTCCCCTATGGACCTTGACAACCTAATTGACATTGGTCACCTCACTACCAGCCTTGATAGCCTAATTGATATCAGTCACACTCCTACCAATGCCATCAACTGTCAATTTCATAGTCTCTTTAAAACCTACCCAAACAACTTCTAAAATACCAACAAAGCACTTCACCTGCACCCTATCACTCTCTACTACGTATAAGTTGTTAAAAATGGTAATTTTATCTCTCTTTTACTCTCTATTTACCTCTCCTTTAGTTATTTATTATTCTTTTACCTCTCAAAAGTGGACTGTCATCTCTAGGGAAGTTTCACACTTCCTAAAACAAGCGCATAGCTTGGCAACCCACTCATTTATATGCTAACAAACATCTTATGGTAATGTTTTCTTATCTTCAGGTAGTCCTCCCCAACCAAAGAGGAGTGCTCATAACATCTGTATATGGTGTGCAAACTGAATCTGAGTTCATTCTAATCACTTATCCCCATCCTTCTTTTTGTTTTCCTTTAGACTTAAAATAGATAAAATTTAGTGAAATATTTTTGGCATGCTTGATGGGACCCTGGAGTTTTCCTTAGGTTTATTTCTTATTTTAAAACATTCATATAGGTGAATTATAGTGAAATTTTTATTTCTTTCACTTCTTCGTCCTCTTTTCTCTTAAAAACAAAAATTTCAATATCTTACTCTCTTTAAAAGGCATTAAAACTGAGATTTGATTTCTTTTCTCCTTACTTCTAAAATAAATTTGTCATTTTATTTATAAAAAAAGAATCCCTTCTTTACTTCCTCTTGCATGCACATTAAGATAGTCAACTTCATACTCTAATCATATTTCCTCTCTATTTTCATTTGAATCAAAACATTTCAAATTTGGGTTTAAAATTTATTACATTTCATAGTTTGCTTTTTGCATATTAACTCACCTAGTTAATTACAAGATTTTTGAATAAATCATAGTACACCTATGTTACAAAACCAAATCACATTCACATAAACAAGCATCAAAACTCACCTAAGAAAAGGCCCATCAAGATTTCATCACCTGGTGGATCACCTTACCCTACCTGGATATCCTACTTGGATTTCACCACTAAGGGGAGAACCCAATTCATTCTCTAGAAGAGTATAATCTCTAGACAGAAGTTATATTTTAGCTAAGCATCCTTGCTCGACTATATGTTTATGAAGTGTGGAGAACAAGCTCCTATAACAAGCCATGTACCTAGTCTAGCATAGATTTTCTCTTAAGTACCAAAATTAATCTGAAACCAGCTCTGGATTGCTTTCTAGTACCTTTGATAACCAAATTCTCTTCTCACTATTTAATTAAGGCATAAGCCAACATGAGACTAAAAATTAATCTCTAAGACTTATAGTTGTTAGCTGCATGTTCTTTTTCTACTTTTCAATTGCCTTCTATATTTTTGAGTTATTAAGGAAGCTTTTCTATTGATTCATAAAATCAATACTATTTTTAAAGCTCTATTTGTATATATCATGTTATCTTAGGTTTTCTGAGTGTCATTCCTCCTTACACAGACCTTTTACATCCACTATTTTAACTATTTTTAGCCTCTAATTTCTTAAAACATTAGATCTTCCATTTCTCAAGATTTCATAGTAACTGACATCGATTAAGCCTATCGGTATCGATAGAATTTACCTATCAACATCAATTATTCCACCAACATTAGTGAACTTTTCCTATTGATCTTAGTCATCCCTACCGATGTTGGTGACTATGTAGTTCATCTGCTTAAAGAAACAAGCTAAAATAACCCATTTCCTACATTCAAACCTAGTTTTTATTTATTCTATTTCAAATACAAGGTAGTAATACTATTTAAACCACCTCTTGCATGGTATTGACATGAGCTTAAGCAAAAATTCTTGTTGGATTACATAAGATAAAAACCACTTCCACCTTTACCTCTCACTTCCACTTCTATCATGGAGCATACTCCTAGCCCTAAATAGATTCCCATTGTGCTTGAGGGAGATCAAGATTTTGCTAAATTTCTTGATCGCAATGTGGTAGCCCTTCAGCATTACCTTGCTATGAGTTAAACCCATAATTTTGTGGGTGACCCAATATATAGTATGCCAACCTCTTTAATGGAGACAACATCAATTTCAATTTCCTCCACTATTTTTCCTATGGTTACCCAAACCACCACTTTGACAAGTAACCCAAATATAAACAATGTTCAAAATGTGGCATCTCTAACCACCCAATCCCACCTCAACACTAGTGTAACTTCACTACTTTCATAACCACAACCAATTCAACTAAGTCACATCCCATTCTATAATTTAGTGGTACCTATTCCATCTACCCTCATGCCTATAATTAGCCAAGTTATGACTCACCCTTAATCTAGTGTAACCATGCCAATAATTCAACCTACAAAAATAATAACCAACTAAGGCATAGTTTCCAACCCAATGGGACAAGTCACTTTTCTTTTTACACCTTAGCTTATGACTCATTATCCTTATGTTTCCTTGACACAACCTCAACAACCTATGTCATATGATCCCTCTTCTTCCTATTAGCTTTCCTATAGCTTAGGAGGAATCCCCCAAACTAATCCCCCTCTAGACCTCATTAAGATGCTAATGGACAAGATGTCTAACCTAGAGACATCTATTTCTGGTTCAAAGAATGTATTATCTTATGATTATATATGTAATGAACCAATCCATCCTTATGTGCCTATTCACCATTATCCAAGTCAATGGGAACTCCCTAAATTTACTCATTTCCAAATTAAAGAGGACCCATAATAGCACTTGCGAGAATTTAGACATGCTTGTTATTTAATAGGACATGATGATGCATTACTACTTCACACTTTCCCTATGTCTCTTTCAAGTACTACCTTGGATTGGTATAACTCTATACCTCATCACTCCCTTTTCTCATTTACTCAACTTGAAAAAATATTCTTAGACCATTTCTCTATTAACAGTTCTAAGAAGATTTCTATAACAGACCTTTATTCTATCAGACAATTTGATGATGAATCTATTGTTGATTTTATCACTCTTTATAGAAGCATGATCAATCAAATATCCTTCTCCTTACCATAACCTAATCTTATTAAAATTTTCTCAAGGGCATGTGCTAAGCACATCTTGTTCACACTCTGGGTACAAACTTTGTGCACATTTGATGAATATATTACCATGGCATGGAAACTCGAGGTTCATGTTATTGATGAAGGCAAAGTCAAATTTCATAGTAAGAATCCCAATACCAAGACAAATGACTCTTCCTCCTCTAAAAACTCTCCATCTAACCAAAAGGCTAAAGGATCCACTAACACAATGGTCATTAAGTCAGCCTCTTCCACAACCACAAACTAATAGAATACTTTGACTTCTCAAAATTTGACCAAGCAATTCCAACAATAGTATGAACAAAGCTAATATACTCCCATTAGGGAATCATATACATCCATTTTGGAGAAACTATTGCAGCAAGGTGTCATAACCCTTCCTCAAATTAAACCTTCTATATAGTTTGACCCTTCCTATCCTATCCCAACCTAGTACAAGGAAGTTGAGTTTTGTGGTTACCATTGAGTTAAAGATCACAACTCTAATAATTGCAATACACTCAAGAACATTTTTCAAGATATTCTTGATAGAGGTGAGCTTATCATGGATAATCCTAATGCACCTCCTAATCAATGTATGGATGTGTTCAAACACCCCTTTCTTAACCATTCACTAAATCAAAATATTGTCCAATCCATAACTAACTCAGGTGATCATAATATCCATATGGTTAATATGGTCTTTCCTTTATCTTCAATTCAACTTATCCCTCAACAAGAGACACCTATTTCATTGAATCCTCCCCCACATGTAGTAGCACCTATTTTTCCCATTCTTCCTCCTTAGGTAAAAGAGCCTGTTTCACCCATTCCACCCCCTCAAGAGGAAGAGCATCCTTTACCACTCCTTTTTCCAATTAAGGAGCATGTAATCCCAATTTTGTTTGCACCAATATTACCTACCCTCTTACCACTTGAGGACCACACCCTACTTGTTCCTCAACCACATGTCGAAGGGACCATCATTCATGCATTATACCCTCTTAAGGAACTTTCCTCCCCTACTTCTCCTCCACCTATAGAGAGTAGTACCCCACCCACTTCACCTTTGCACTTAGAAGAGTCTATATCATCTACTCCCATAATAGATCAAAGACATATTTTTCCTACTCCAATTTGACCAATCTTAGCCCTTATTTTACTTATGAAGAATCATACTTTACCCATGCCTCACCCACATGTTGAGGGACCCATAATACCTATGCTTTACCCTCTTGAGGAACCCACTTTTCCTACCTCCCCTCCACCCATGGTAGATCAAGTATCTTCTCCCATCTCTATCAAAGAAGACCCTATTATAGTTCTTTCTCATCTTTGGCCTAAAGTAGTACAAACCAACAATTTTCCTCTTTCCCAAACACCACCACTTTCTACATATATAATCGTAAGGCCTCTGCCAACTTCATCAAAACCCTTATCACATTTGGTGAAAAGTATAGAATTTCTTGACTCCACAAAGCTTGACCATGTGGCATTTTGGGACCAGCTTAAGACTATGTATCCAACACAATGAATGTAAACCTTTACCACCAATCCCCTTACTACCCTTTATCCTAAGGTCTTTGACAAAGCTAGATTTTCTTTACCAAAAGCACCAAAAGTTTAGCCATTTATGTTAGAACCCTCATCCTCACAGGAATCTGTTACACTAAATCAGATTAGGCCCTTAGGTGTATCCCCATTTTTAATTTAATTCATCCACAGGTGAAATTAAATTTAACTCTTCAAACACAATTGAGGGTTTCTCATCATAAAATACAAAATAATTTTAAGCCTTATATATCTCATTGATCCCTTCTTCAACCCTCAACTTTACCATCTATTTTGGGGTTACACCCTTCTACTTTAGTTGGAATATGGTGTAACCAAGCTAAATAAAAGGTTAAGCTACTTCCACTCCTACCTTTGCCATTTGGTAGGGCTCACACATCTGACACTAAGAAAGTGATAAAAAAAACCATGTAACTTCACCATCACCAAATAGGAACCCATGTAAAATTACCTTTCCAACACTAAAACAAATGGTGTCTAAATACGAGGCCAATAAATACGAGGCCATTTGTAAGCTCCCAAAGCTTTTTATCATGTCAATTATTATAATAATCGGTAATAAATCTTCCTCTCATTAAACCCTATAATCCTCTTGGAATGAATCCATCTTGGTTTGATGATACACAAGTCTATTTATATCATCGGTCACCTAGAAGTACTAAAAATTGTAAAGCACTCACAACAGTTATTCAACAATACTTCAATGTTGACACTTTTTTTGATGAAACTAACATTAACCTTCCTATCATTATACCATTGGCATATACTATGCATTCTACTATTCCACCTAAATTCAAACCTAAATATGTTGTCATAATGCCTTTACCACCTCCTTCAGCAACTTTTCAAATCAACATAGTTAATGTGGCCACATGGTCACAAAACCAAAAAGATAAAGCTAAGGAAAAGGTCACTACACCTTGGACCCATCCCTTCACCAAATACACTCCCCCTATTAACCCTAAGATTTCCATTTGGGGTGTTCCTAAAAAAACATCTTTTGATGTTATTCAAAGCTCAATGGTGAAACAACTTCATCAAACTCCTATGAAAATGTCTTTGTATGAGTTAATCCAAAACTCATATTAACACCATAAAGCTTTGATTAGTGATTTTAAATTGATTTAGGTAAAATTTGATGATCCCCAACCTCTTTCAACTTTGGTTGGCTCATTTAAATTTGTCTCCCTGATTTCTTTTAGTAATTCATAAATTCCACTTCAACACCTTGAAGATCAGGATTCTTCCCTTTTTATTACTACATATATTGATCAAACTCATATCAAGAGAGTCATTATTAATGGGTGATCTAGTATTAATATTATTTCCACCCATGCCTACAAGCAACTATCCCTTCTTGATAATTGCATGTCTCAAACTAATGTGGTACTTAGTTCCTTTAATGATACTATAGCTACTACAGTGGGCACCATTGACTTACATATTTGTGTAGGTCCCCACACAATTTTTGAGATATTCTATGTTTTTTAAGGATAATTATAATATAAAATACTTCTTGGATGATATTGGATATGTTTTGTGGCATGTGTACCCTCAACTTTGCACTATTGTGTCAAGTTTGAACATGATAGACAAGTACATGTTATACGTGTTGATCCACCTCTATCTAAAACATGTAATATGACCTATAGTCCCAATGATGTTCTCATCCCATTAAAAACATCTTCCTTCTTGCATGATGATTTTAAATCTTCCACGAACTCCACTCCCATAGTTACACAGATATCAGCAACACAAATTCCTGACAAAGATCTCATGGAGGAGACCTTTCAACATTTGTCACTTAGAAAATATCATTTATTGATTCTTGACATATTCCATACTCCAAAATAATATGGAAGGCTTCACATGCACCCAAATTATGATCCTTTTATTGGGATGGTCATCTCTTTTGGACCCCTTAACCTTCAAACCAATTTCACATATGGGGTAATTGATCAAGCTCTCGATGCCAACAATCCATCTACTTCACCACAACCATTTACCTATGACTTTTCTTTCCTAAGTAACCCTAGATTCACTCACACCTATCTCTATTGGTGTGCCTATAAAGGATTTAGTTTGGGTCATTATGAATAAGGTGTCCATATGCCTATTGAATATCCTACTAGCAACAAATGTTAAAAAGAGGCATGGGTTAGGATATGATGAACTAAATAAACTCCCTAAAAGCTCCCATGAACTAATTGTTGAAGAACTAATCTTTCCTTCTCCACCATCACTTGATGAATCAGAGGTATCTATACCTCCTTATTTTTTTTCAATAAATGCCATCCATTTAGGGCCTCTCAAATATCATCAAGGTAAGGAAACAATATCCCTTCCTCTCATTCATCCTAAAATAATTGATGAAGATTCTCCCACTATTAACACTATCCAATTTCAAAATGATGATGCAATTCTCACCTACATGGGTGTGTATGATTCCTATATCTAACGATTACTTTGAAACATAAGCTATGTTAAATGAATCAACCATTGAAATCAATTTTCCCTCCCATGATAACTCTCATGTCCTCAAGATTAGCCAATATTTAAATTCTTCTAAGCAAGCTGATTATGCCACATTTCCTAATGACCATATCAAAGCCTTTGCTTGGTCTTACAATGACCTACCTAGTATTTACCCTTCTATTGTCACCCATAATATTATCACTAATCAAGATGTTAAACTTGTTAAGTAGAAGCTTCACAAAATGCATCCTTGTATTGCTCTCCTTGTCAAAGAAGAGCTCTAATGCCTCCTTTTTGTTAACTATATCCAACCCATCAACTACCCACAATGGATTTCTAATATTTTTCCTATCATAAAAGAAATTGGGGGAATCTATATTTGTAATGACTAGCATGATTTAAACCTCGCCTATCCAAAAGATGACTTCACATTGCCTAGTATTGACCAACTTGTTGATCTAACGATCGGGCATGAGATGCTATCACTTATGGACATATTTTATAGATATAATAAAAAATTGGTCACTATTGATGATCAACATAAGACCACCATTATTACCCCATGGGGAACTTTATATTATTAGGTCATGCCTTTTGGCGTAAAGAATGCTGGTGCAACTTACCAATGCACCATGGCCTATATTTTCCATGATCTCCTACATAAAATTAAGGAAGATTATGTGGATGATTTACTTGGCAAGTATAAACTTTTTCAAGAACATTTGACAATTCTCAAAACCACATTCACTCATCTTCTCCAATATAACATTTGACTAAACCCAAGGAAATATGTATTTAGTGTTCTTTTTGGTAAACTCTTAGGTTTTATCATTTCTCTCCATGGTATCAAGGTTGATCTTACTAAGGTTAGAGAAATATTAGATATACCTCCACTTAATAATATCAAACAAATATATAGCCTACAAGGCAAACTTTAGTTAATTTGATGCTTCATTTCCCAATTGTTAGATCATTGCCAACCCTTTCACCATCTCCTTAAAAAGGATGTCTCCTTCCAATGGAATATAGATTACCAAGAAACCTTTAACGTACTTAAATAATACCTCCTTTCCCCACCAGTTCTTATTCTACCTAAGGAAAATTATCCTTTTTACTTATACATCTTTGTAATAGACCATTCTCTAGGTGTTATGACTACACATCAAGATGAAAAGCATCGAGAGTAGGTGGTTTATTACATAAGCCACACACTTATTAATTGTGAGACTCGATCTACCCATAATAAAAAACTTTGCCTTGCATTGGTCTTTTCTACCTCTAAGCTTTTCCATTATCTCCTAAATCATAAAACCTATGTGGTCACCCATGTTGACCTCTGAAATACATGCATTCCAAACCTTATCATAACTAACATGTAGTCCGGTGGCTCATGCTTCTTGATGAATTCAACTTATATTTCATTAAACAAATATCTATTTAAAGGAAAGTAATCGTGGACCAATTATCTATTACCCCTTTACCTAAAAATCAACCTTCAAACATTGAATTCCCTAATGAATCTATTACAACACTCTCCACTGATGACATATCCTATAAAATTATGTTGTTATTTGATGGATCTAGATGCCAACATGGTGGGGTTATGGGGGTCATTATTATTCCTCTAGATGGTGATCCTATGCCCTTGTCATTTAAAATAGATTTTGAATTTACTAATAATATGGTTGAATATGAGGCTTTTATTCTAGGACTTCAAATAGATCTTTTCTTGGGTATCAAATCCATAACCATCTTTAGTGATTCTCAGCTAGTGGTTAGCCAAGTTAATGGTTCTTACCTATGAAAAAACAAAAAATTTAAATGGTATAAATATTGTGTGGATACATTCTTGGGATCATTTGACTCTTATCTCTTACAAACTACTCCTCAATCTAAAAACAAGCTTGCTAACATGATAGCTTCACTTGATTCACACATACCTTCTTCATCCTCCTCTTCAAAAATCTATGTCACCATGCATCACTTAAAATTTCCCTCATATGTCTTAGCTAACATCCTCTTTATTAAAAGTGTAACAACCAACCCACAAGACTTATGGTATAAACAACTCATGGATTATCTTTCCTTCTCTATTACCCCTCCTGATCTTTTTAATAATGGGAGGTGAACCTTCATAAAACATACCACTTGTTATACTATACTAGGGGGACTTATCTACAAGCAAAGTTTTGATGGTCTTCTCCTTATATGCCTAACTAGTACTAAGATTCCATTTCCTATTAATGAAGTCCATCATGGGATTTTTGGTGGGCATTTCAATGGTCACACAGTTGGTAAATGTATCCTTTGACTTGGCCATTATTTTCCAACACTTCATCAAGACTATGCTAATTTTTTTGATTTTATGTCAAGTGTCAACAACATGCTAACCTCCTTCATGTTCCCAATCATGAATAGTAATTTGTCAAATATTTAATTAGAGAGATTAACCCTCATTCATCCCTCTACCATCATTCCATCATTACTACCACTGAATACTTCACCAAGTGGGTTGAGGCTATCCCTATAATCTCTACTAAAGATGACAAAATTATTGACTTCATTAACCATCACATCATCTATCATTTTGGGGTGCCTTAAAAGATAATAACAGATAATGGCAAGTCTTTCAAAAACAAGACTGTTCAGGGTATTTATGATGTATTTGGAATCAAATTAACCTTCTCATCACCATACTATCCCCAAGTTAATGGATAGGTAGAAGCTTCTAACAAAACTTTAACCAAAATTCTCATGAAGGTAGTCAGTGATACAGGGAAGGATTGGCACACACACATTTCTTTTACTTTATGGGCTTATCACACTAGCATTCAAACCCCTATGAGTGCTACACCTTTTTCATTGGTATATGGGATGGAGGTTATTTTGCCTCTTGAGGTCTATATTCATTTTCTTTGAATTTATCTATAATACATACTTACTAATGATGAATTTCACCAAGAATGGTTGGTCCAACTTGAATTTCTTGATTAACATCATCTCATAGCCCTCAACCACCTCCAAATCTATCAAGAGTGTATCAAACGTGCTTATAACAAAAACCTCAAAGAATGAGATTTCAATATAGGAGATCTCATCTTAAAATAAAATCAACATGTGACAAACATGGAGAAAATCAAATGAGGTAAATTTGCTCCTAATTAGCTTGGACCTTATATCATAACTCAAAAGTATGGTTCAAGAACTTATCACTTGTCTTCTCTTAAAGGAAGGCCAAAACATGAGCCTTTAAATGCCTTATATCTATGACCATTCTTTTGTTAAACCAACATCACTTTATTTCATGTTTAACTTGAGTTCATCCTTTGAGCATCCCTATTACATTCATTTCCCTTCCTTTTCACCCTTACTCCTATACACTTGGATAACTTACACAGTGGTATGGTTTATCCTCAAAGTGGAAAACTACTAAGCCTCTATAGTCTTGTCATGACTAAAAGTAAAAAAAAAACCAAAAAAAAGGGATTTTTAAAAAAGTTATAAAATCTCAAGTCATGTTTTTCAATTTAGACGGCTCCCTTGAAGGGCAAACGTATAACTTCCTTTTGTTACTATCAATATATTACTCCCTTGAAGGATAGCTATTTAAAATTAAAAACAAATTCATAGACCACTCCCTTGAAGGATGGCTAAGCCAAGATTTATTCTCAAAGGGAAAAACCAATGCAAAGGACTCCTCACCTCTTTGCATGACCTTAACTTATACAAAATCCCATTGTAGGCTTCCCACATTGATTAGCTTACACACAAAAATAAATTTAAGTCATGGACTTGCCTATATTTGCTCTTGGGTCACCCACAAAAGGGAAATATCATTTTTACTTGGTAGGTTATGTTATCTAAACATTTCACTCATTCTACCCTTTTTCCCTCATACATTTTCAAGGGAATATACAACTTACTTAACATGAGGTAAACATGATGCTTCTCTAACAAACACAATGGTTCAAAAAAATAAGGCATTAAAGAGGCTCATTTTCCTAAGCCTATTTATGTTCTGCATTACGGTCTTTGCCAATGCATGAGCAGTTTTCCATGTATTATTTTTCCATCCACATCACATGTTGATATCTCTATTAACATAATCAACCTATTTATTTTATGTATACATCATCACAAATATGAAAAAATGCTGAAATAAATTAACCAAACCACTCTATCTATTTATTTTATGCATACAACATCATAGACATGTAAAAATTCTAAACTAAATTAGCCTACTCAATTTATTCATTTTAATCATACAGCATCACAAATATGGAAAAATACTAAGATGAAACTAACCAATCAACTATGCATATACCATCACATAAATGGGAAAGGCTAGTCTAACTCAAATATCATGATCAACATTAACATTAACATCCAAATTAACATAACATCAAATAAACATCATCCATATCAACATCATAATCATAAGCAACACATCTCAAATAAACACATGGCAATAAATGGACATCTCATATAGATAATCAAAATTTAATCAACTACATCATCATAACATCATAAATCTCTCTCAAAATGTACATCTCACATGTTTAGCTCATAGGCCAGTATACATGTAACATATATAAACAAAAAATGGTAAATTTTGATACTCAAGGTCTTCAAGGCTTTCCCTAAGGTCATGAGGATGTAGTATCATCACCACTCTATGTCCATCTACATCAACGTGAGCTAAATGCTATCACACATGACATCAACCTCTCTTGCTCTCTAAACTCTAGATATCTCTATATCTATGCGAACTCTTTAATCACCTTCTCATAGTAAGCAATCTCATCTAGGGTAGTCAAATACCTCACCATCGATATAGTCTATAGAGGACCCATAACACCTAATGATGGCCCAACTTGTACTAGTCCCTATAGTGGTGGAAGAGGAGGAGTGACCTGACTTGCTACACTTAGAATATCTCTCTCTAATGTCATTATAGTCAATTGACCCTCTAAAATGACCAATTAGCCCTGTAGTACTAAAACTTAACCCTGTAAAGCCCTAATCTGACCCTAAAACATCACCACCTACCCTTATAAGGCTAAAACCTCTACCTAGGATATCTCTTAAGCCTGGACTACTACATCTTGAGCTTGTACTATTATATCTCATGCTTTTAGTTTTGTATCTCTCTCCTTAACTAATGCCTATAAGTCTACTAGTGGCCTCTTGACCTCCACCACTAGATGCAACCCTACCCACCAAGTTGTATAGTCAACTATACACCTTGGGTTCCCAACACCTAGCCCTATTAGTATCTCCTCAAAATCTAGCCCATCAATCTCTTGGGGAAATGGTAAAGGTGCCTCTATGTCATCCCTCCTATATCAAGGGAAGACATGTAGAATATCTGACAAAATCCCAAACTATCTCTTGACTTGTGCCACAAGTACCATCTCTAGCTCATCAGCCCATCTCCCCCTGATCCATAATGAGCTTTACAACCCATTAAGCTACTCTACCTATCCTTTGAAAGCTAGATATGTTAGATACAGTCTCCACATGATATCTACAAGGATCAAGCCCTCGATTATGTGCCTATAGTAGGTGATGTCTCATATGACACCATCCACTTGGGTTTATTCCATCCCATCTCTCCACTATCTAAATCCAACCCTGAAGTCAGCTAGGATAGTGGTAGGTAGCCCTAGTGGTCATGTCACCATGATGTACTCATATGCCAAAAAATGTAGGAGATGGTCAACACATAAATTGTATCACCAATACAACCTCAAACCCCATAACTCTTTGTATAATTATGCCAAAAATACTAGACCCTAGGAAAAAATGATCTACTACTTAATCATCTACATAAGTACACATATCAGATCAATCAAAAATATCCCTCTATCTGCATTAGGCAATGCATAAACCATGATCTTGATCATCATTAGGATGCTAAGATGATGTTACTCCTCATCAACCATATAGAGTGGCTCATATTTAAAACTCATAGAGTGGTAGGTCATCTCACTTACATGCTATCCATATAAAATTACCATATGTACATCATGCTCCTCTCTTGAGCATGCAAAAAGCTCCTCACCCTAAAGTGGTAGTCATAAAATCCTATAGACATCCTCCTGTGTCACAGTCAACTCCTTGATCGATAGATGGAAGGTGTTGGTGGTATGATCCAACCTCTCAATAAATTCTATCATTAGTGACACATCTAACATGACACGATAGTACCATTACACTCCTAAACCTAAAGCTTCTATATGCTCTCACTCATCTAGAGTCACATCTCTCCTCATGCATGTTCATAACCTTGGTAGATGATCTCATAGTGTAAGCTCCATCCTCACCTACATTCATACATAAATAAATCAAGTCACATCCCTTTTTATCTACTCACTCACAACCTTTTTCCCTTCTCATTTGGAAAACTACATTGGTCTAAGGCCCTAAACTAGGCTATGTAGGTAACACTCAGTCAACGTGGGGTCTTCTAAGGTTAGCTTAGCCATATACCCACCTTCATAACCATCCTAGTCTTCATTGCCTCTCTCTCTACCCTAGGTTTCATTCCCTCTCTCTCCTTACCCTAGGCCATCTACCTATTTAACTCTAGGCCTTGTTTCCTATATTCTTGACTCTTGATACTTTGCCCTTTCTTTTAAACCCTCGACCTCTCTAACTATCTCAACACACATTTTTATATCTTTTTCCTAGGTTTTAGGATAACTACATTGGCTTGAGGCCCTAAATTGGGCTATGTAGGTATCACTAAAATGACATGGGGTCTTTTGAGGCTAGCTCAGCCATTAGGATAGTTGACTACTTCCACTACTAATCAAAAATTCACCCTTTCTCTTATTTACTACTTTTCAAAAGTAGTTGATGTTAGCATTAATTCTAACATCAACACTTTATTGACCTATGTCATGGCTGATGTTAGTAGAAAACTACCAATCTCATTACTATGTCAGTCGATGTTGGTTGACCTTAGTACTGTGTCAGTTGACATTGGTTGATCTCATTGATGTCGATGATTGTTTCAACCCTAAGGCTGAATAACCCAAACTTAACCTACCTATTTCCCCTAAGAAACTACCCCTAAATCCCCCTAAATTATCCTAAACTTACCTTAACAAATTTTATATCCCCTAATCCTCTTTTCTATAAATTTTCCTCTCATTTAACCTAAAAATTTCAAAAACCAAATCAAAGTGGTTTGGGTTCTTACCTTATTTCACCATCTCTTCTTAGTTGGCACTACTAGACATTGTGGTCATATGCCTCCTACTGGGTCCCCTCCTTACACTACCATCTCAAATCACTCTCAAGCTCTATTTGTTCTCTCCAATCACAAGGTTGAAAATGAGTTTGGTTGGCTACCAAATCCCCTTTTATCAGGTTTGGTTGGCCATTGATATCAGCATTCTTGACCTAAACTTTTGATGTTGATGCTCATGCCTACCAACATCGATAATATTTCCCTAGTTATGCTGATGTTGGCACTTTATATTACCAATATCATCACATATAACCAATGTCGACACTTTTTTATTATTTTTTTCCAACATAAAATCCCTAACTTTGCACAACCTTACCCTTACATTGGGGCAACTGGAGATTACATATATTTCCCCCAACCATGACAAAATGATATTGAAGAACACTTCAATCTTCACCCTCAATGACTATGCTTAGAGATCATGAATATTTCCTCACTCATTGACCCTTTTACACCAGGAGTGTTTTTCTTGTCCTAACTATTTAGGCTATTCCATAGTAGTTGGCTATTATGTACACGCATGTATTTTAAGTATTGTGGATGGTAACCAAGACCATCTTATCACCTTCAACCCATTAGTGTTTCCTAGGAGCACTTCCTACCTCAGATACCTAGGACACATTGACCATTGGAGTTATAACTTTGATTGATTTGACCTGTTAGCTATCACTTACAAGTTATGCTTTGATTACTTCTATCCAAGTCCTCCTTAACCTTGCCAATTCTTGACATTGTCAACTATAGCTCATTGTGGCCTACACATAAAATGTGATGCTCAATTCTCCAATAGTCACCCAATTACCTTTCTATCAAATTGGTACTCGATTCTAGTTTCTCCTCCATTGATTCCCATTTTGAGGGGGGATACCTTATCTAATACTTGGAGCATCTAACTCCTATTTTTGTCTTACAAAATGTTAGTATACATTAGAAGACAAAAATGGGAAATTTAGACACTAAAATTATGTCACACACATGTGCATAACTCCTTGTGTCAAAACCCCCCTAAACCCAATTTCAATAATACAAATTAATCTCCCTAACCCATACTTTTAACCCTCACACATTTAATAAATTTTAAATTCTTAATTAAGTTAATTAAAAATTCCTATTGCCACCTTACTTGGCCAAATCTCCCTATGACTAATTCTCCTTTGATGAGTCACCTCAAGACCTAGTCCCCTCATCCTAACTACCTAAAACTTATTCCCACTTCCAAACTAAATTCCTAAATAACTACTTCCTTCCTAACCTTTTATTTTTACTATGTTATAATGGGTATCACACTTGACATGAACAACAACAAAAACATGGAAAAAATATAAAGGTTTACCTATTCCAAGGCCACCAACATTGGTCAACCCATGGTTGATGTTGACATCGAGGAGATCACTAACATCGGTAATATAAGCCAAACTCCACCTTATAGTTTAGGTCATTATATATTAAGGAAATCAATTCTTACTCTCATTTAGGCCTTCAACATTCTATTTTTGACATCTAGGCTTACAATCACCCTACATAAGTCAATCACAACTAGAAACTAAGATTTTGAGGACCAACAACACCCACTTGTTCTCTCTATTTAGATATTCAGGTTTGGACTCCTTGATAGGGACCATCAACCTGGCACTTATCATTCAATGACAACCATAGATAAGTATATCTCTGATACTATAGGTCATTTAAATATTTATTCTTATATTTCTTTATATCTACCCTACACTACTTTATGCACTTCTGACCATACCCTTGTGAGGGAGTTATAAAGCTTCCCTATTTATTTCCCTTTAACTTGACATACCAAACCTCTAACCAGACTTAACCAAGCCATAATATTACTCTCCTAGCTCTCTCAACCTCCCTAACCTGACCCAAACCATTTCTTAGACTTGGGAAAGCCCTCTACAACTCTTTAGACAAATATTTCCCCTATCGACTTCGACAGCCTAACTGACATAGATCACCTCACTATCGACCTCAACAACCTAATTGATATCAGTCACACTCCTATCATTGTCACTAACTTTCAATTTCTTAGTCTCTTTGAAACCTACCTAGATAACTTCTAAAATACCAAAAAAGCACCTCACCTATACCCTGTCACTCTTTGCTATGTAAAGGTTGTTAAAAATGGTAATTTTATCTCTCTTTTACTCTCTATTTACCTATTTCAGTTATTTATTATTATTTTGCCTCTCAAAAGTGGATTGTCATCTCTAGGGAAGTTTCACACTTCTTATAACAAGTGCGTAGCTTGGTAACCCACTCATTTATCTGCTAACAAACATCTTGTGGTAGTGTTTTCTTATCTACAAGTAGTCCTCCCCAGCTAAAGAGGAGTGCTCACAACATTTGGATATGACACATAAACAAAATATGGGTTCATTCTAATCACTTATCCCCATCCTTCTTTCTAATCTCCTTTAGACTTAAAATAGAGAAAATTTAGTGAAACAACAACATACCATTTAAAGGGCCAATCACAAGAATTCATGGGTAGCATGTCTATTATATTTTGTATTTTTATTATATTATATTAAAATCATTATATATATATATATATATATATATATATATATATATATATATATATATATGGATAGTTCTTGATTTATGAGTTGTAAATGATATTTATTGATGGATGTATGCATGTATTTCCTTTATAGAACATGTATTTTAATTTTTTTGTATATGATATGGTAAATATGTGTTGTATGTTTTATTCTATATAATTATGTGATACACATGCATGGTTAAAAAGAAAATTAAATGATTTTGAAAAAGTGTAAATAATAAAAAATATAACACACACTATAGCATGATGGAAAATGTGTTAAAAAAAGATGAATAAATATAATAAACCAAATATGGTAAAGTAAGAAAGTAATAAAATGTTTTCAAATCATGTAAAATTAAAAATTACACCAAATTAAGATAAATATAATCCATACTATATGAATTTGGGAAATATGAAAATTTGTAATAAAGTGGTAAATG
>JARHVA010010054.1:130000-155000 GCA_037957365.1 Torreya grandis
AAAATGGAAATTTAAATACCATAAATTTCACATGTATGATAATGAGAGGAATGGTAAATGGAAGCTAAACACAACCTAGTGGAGGCATTTGTCCTTTGTCAAATCCTTGGCATGTACCACGTGTGGATTTAGGGTCACATTTGGAGTATCCAATTGTTTTAATAAAGTTAAGAAAGGAAACATAAGTACCTAAACCTTCATCAATTAGAGGATGATTAATTTGTATATCACCTATTTTAAAGATAATGAATAAAGGAGTATCATACACATGAAGTAATATCTCATCGGGAATCATAGAAGAGATAGGGAACTTAAGTGAGAGGAAGTGTCCACTATTTCATCAACATGTATGGACATATCTTCAAATTGTTAAAGTATTATATATTTAGATCTAGATAAGGTATCCTCTTGCCATATATGGTAATGATAAGGGATGTTAATTTTGAACAATAATTGCATTAGGTGATTATGATGGTGGGGAGAAGTTCACATTAGCTCTAAGAAGGGAGTTTGAGATGGGAGATAGGAAAGTTATGTAATAGGATCCCAATCATCATAACCCATGAGAGGATTTTTAGATAGATGTGTATAGTGTTTTAAGAGCTATTGGGAAAGGGGGTTGGGTGTGCAATGACACTTATGTTGATAAGGTATGGTTGGTTTAGGTTAGTTGCAAGTGGGGTGAGTAATTTTGGGTGATGTGATTATTTGGTGAGATATTTTTTATGGTTGAGTATAATAATACTATGGGATGTTTGAGGTTTTTTTTTCTTGAGATATAGAAGTTAGAGATGGAGTATAAGTTATATCAATGGTATGATATGTATGGCCAATTTTTATTGTTGGAGGTGGTGTTTGCCTGGGTATTGGTTCCTCATGCCCAATTCTACGATATGGGATTTGTCAGTGTCTTGAATAATGTAAAATGTTGAAGAGGTATGATTTGTAGGTTTGGGTTTACATCAATATAAAAAACTAATCTTCTCATATTAGTCATAGTAACCACATTTTTGTCATTGGGGTTAAGGGATATAAAACTTTCAATGTTGTTAGTAGTAGGGGTATGTGATTTAATGTTGTCTTGGTGATTAGGAAGGGGATCCTTATTGATAGATAAATGAACATTAGCTTGGTTTAAATATTGATTTTTAGTTTTAGTCTCATTATCTTTAAATTCTATGTCATAAGTTTATTGACATTATCATATAAGGGATTCGTGGACAAAGATGGGACCAAGAATAAAATCCATAGCAAGAATTATTAATTGTCAACAAGTCTCATGAGAATGGCCCCAACTTTCATGAAACCAAAAAAAATTATTTGGATCATACCATGATATCATACGACAAGTGGGGTTAATATATCATGATAGAGGTATTGGAAGATGTTTTTGAATTTATTCTAGTGATAATGGTTTGTGCACATTAGTATGATTGATTTGATAAAATGTGGGATTATGATTAAAATTTTGGTTAGGGTGAGGAACATGCTCCATGGTAATGTTTGGATCAATAGATTAGATGATGTGTATGGTTTGATAAGTGTTGGTAACACCATAATTGGTTACATGATGGTTTTTGTTTTGTATAATCATGTGATTTCTTGTTGTAGGTTGAGATGGTTCAAATTGACGCATGTGGAAATATTATCATTTGGCTTGGTCAAGATATTCTTCCAAAGTTTTTGGAGAAAGGGTTTGAATGGAATATTTTATTTTAGGGCGGAGAAATTTAGTGAATAGGTGGAAGAGGTTGTCATCTACCATATTATTCTCAGATTTGTTGGACAAAATTTTGCTTCCTTTGATGAAGATTTGTGTCACTTTGGTTTCAAGTTGTTTACAATTTATAAAGTGAGATATGTTATTTTTAGAAAGATCACTAATTTGGAATTCTTGGATCAGTGAATTAATCAAGTCTTCTAGGCTAGTAATATAATGGGTTCTCAATTTCTTATACTAATATAAATCATCTCCTAAAAGTATTTTAGCTATGAGTTTAGTAGTAGTGAAAGTATTAAGCTTAACCCAATCTTTGTAAAGGTTGCCAAATGTTTTTATATGCAAGTTAGGATCCATAGATCCATTAAAAGTGATGGTGGGAGTGATAATTACTATGTCAATATTGGTAATTAGAGGTACTAAAGGTTCATTTTGTAAATGTTTGATAGTTTTGTCGATAAATGGTGGTTTTAGTATAAGGTTACAATATGAATCCCTAATGGGGGTGGGGGGCATTAGGATTTTGTGCTTCCAATGGAACATGGTGATGTTGGTTTTGGAGATATATGAGGTGAGTTTTCATTTTCATCATTTGATTTGAATTATTAGTTTGAAATATATGCATTTGGTTAAGCATTTATAATAGAAGTTGATTAGGTTGAGAAACATTTTGGCTAAGGGATGAACCATGTGATGCACTAGTATTATGTGATGTATTAAGATCTTGAAATGCACTATGAGTTTGGGATGAGGTAGTAGTATATTATTCACTAGTGGCATGAGAGGGATTTGTATCAAAATAATTATTAGTAACATGAGATGTGCTAGTAGTAAAATAGAAGCATTAGTAGCATGATATGCACTAGTAGCATGGGTATGGATGTGGGTATTTTGAAGATCCCACTATAAGTTGAATCTACCATGTTTATACAAGAACTTGGCATGGAGGTAAAATAAGACAAAGATTATTATGTCATAGTGTGGGAAGGATACATAATAGAGGGGAAAGGTAGGGAAAATAATAAAGGACTTGCCCCAAAACCTTCATAGAATCTATTAGAAGATGGATGGAGTTCACCTATATGAAGTCCCATCATGAGGTTATATATGGTTATAGGATCTTTTCATCTATGTTGAGGGTTTTCATTGATGAAAAAGATCATTTAAATTGTATACTCAAGGTTATGATTATTTTATAATGAAAAAAGGGGTTAATTTCTAAGGAAGAATGGGGAGGAGTCCCATATTACTAGTACATATGGCAACATGGACATTGCTTTGATCTTTGGTACGTGGCACAAGATGTGCCTTAAGAAACCTATTGGGATTGGTGAAAATAATCATGTTTTTATATTTAATTTTGTATTATCATAAAAAAAAATTCATGATGAATGAGGAAAGCTAAAACTTGTTTAGAAGTGAGGATCAACTAGGGGGATACTAGATTGAACCAGTTGACATTTTTTTGTAAGACAAAAGGTAGGATATGATACAAAATATAGAAATTGGTCGACTATGTTCTACATATGGTGAAACTAAGTGAGTCTAAAAGACACATAATAATATAGGTTTACTATGTGTTGAACGAAAATAGAATAAGTCTATAAGAGACTAGGTGAAACAAAATGACTATGTTCTATAGGAAAAGGGGAACTATTGGAGACATGGTCTAGCAGATCAATTATTTTCTAAAGGTAAATATAGGTTTTTAAAGTTGTTATTCTACATGATCTAGTGTTATTTTTTAGAATACTTGAAATAAACACACAAGAAACTAGGTTGAACCCGTTGATCTAGTTATAACATAACACAAACCTTGTACCAATGCTAGATGATACAAGTTTTGAAATATAACATACAATTACTCGATAAAAAGTAGTAAAAATGATAATATATGTATTCATTCTTGAATGTTTTAAATTATAAATTTATTAAATAAAAGTCATAGTGAGTTGGTTATAAAAATGAACTAGAAAGGTAATCTAAGGATGGTTTCAAGAAGTTAAATTTGAGATAGATCTGTATTGGTGAAGGTACTAGCTTGGTATTTGGGCCTACCCCCTCACTTCATAATCTTATATTTTTAATGGTTTTGAGTGCTTTACTAATGTATACCATCAACCATACATTTATACTTAGCCAAAAAACCTAGTCAACATCCCCTTTGGTGATGAAATTGAAGTAGTCTAATCTTGGGTAGATTTTTTTTAATTTTTTTGATATTATGTCATTTATAAGTGTAAGAATATAAGAAAAAAAGTGTGAATAAATTGATAAATTAGAACTTCTTATTTATTCTATGTGTGTTACTCTGATCAAGCAAGTAGTAAAATGAAAGATGAGTTAATTACAAGTAATATGAGTTAATTCTTTTGCTTGAAGAGTGTAAGGTTAGATAATATGATTGAGTATGCAAAAAATATTTAACATAATTGATTGGGTTGATTTTTTATATTGAATTAAGCACCATATAAACATAACCAAATTAGTTGACTAAATCTATTAGGAAAGAAATCAAGTTATAGAATTAAGTTGATCTAGTCAACCTAGTTCACTATAGGGTCATAGTTTTATATACTAAAAACTATGAAAAATAGGACTGTAATGAATTAAAAAATGACTAAGATGGTTAGAATGAACCTAATGATTTCAAAGATTTTGAATTTGTTTTTATATACTATGCCATCAAGATGAATATTTTTAACCTACCAACAGAGTTGACTTAGTTGACAGAGTCTGAAAACCTAAATGTAAATAAGTGAATATAGTCAATTGGATTAATTTAGTTACATGTGGTTGAATATGACCAGAAAAAATAAAAACATAGTCGATCAAATTGATTATGTGTTAAACCTACACATATAAAGTTAGACTAAGTCGATAGATTCAATATAATGATGTAAAAATGAAATAAATTATAAATTATAATAAATGAAGGCATGAAAGAAAACCTCCAATGGTTAATTTACATTAGGTTAACCATAATTTATGAAAAGTTAAAGTGAATTTGGTCTACAAATCAACCCTAGCTTAGAGAAGATAAATTAGACTATCCCTTTCACTTATTGGTATATTTAGACAATTGAGGTCATGACCAATATGGATCTAATAGACCTAATAATGGGTTTCATATCATATAATATCCATAGAGAGGGTTATAAATCTTCTGTTAAATCAATACCATACAATATCCCTAGCTATGTATTATGGTTTCTAATAAAGTAAATGATAAATTAAAGTAAATCTAATCTAGTGCTCAACAAAGCTTGTGGCACAAATGGGGATAATACACATAAATGTAAACATGCAAAGGAAAAATCTACTCAAGTAAATGTAGAGGTAATACTAATGCATGGAGAGAGAAAAATATTAATAAGCTAGCACATGCAAATCTATCTACTAATAAAGAGGAGCAAAAGTTAGGATTACTTACTTTTAAGATGAACCTATCGAGCCTCAATCTTTCCCTTGGCCAATGATGATTTGCAAGAAGTTGTTTTGGGTCATAAGGATAATAGAGATAGGTAATCTCTAGGATAAAATAATTCTCCTATGAATCCAAAAGACTTTTCCCACAAGACAATATTCTTCTCTCCAAAGGAAATATGAAATCTTAAGCAATAGCTCCTCAAGTAGAATTTTGGATAAGCAGATGCACAAATAAATGATTATCTCTATCTCTCTCTAATGAAAATGGTAAAAAGGATTTATTTATATATCTATATTCAACCCTAAACCTTTCCAAACTTTTAGCCAACATCATCATCCCAGTCGACCTAGTTATTTAGTAAATAAAGAAGTTAGGTCATAGATTAGGTCGGCTAGGCTAGCCTAGTCCTGTAACATGCTCATTTTGAAGAATAGGGTCAGCCCATGAAATTATGTTCGATAAATGACAAAAGGAGATTTTGGATTAGGTAGGGCCTATTTAAGGCTATGAATTTCTTAGAGAAGTGTGTAATTGAGGTGTCAAATCTTTGGGAAATGTATATGAGAGGTTTGTGTTGGTTTAAATTGGTGGTATAGGGAAAAATAATCTTACGAAGCACAAATGGTTTGGCCACCACTTTCTTAATGCACCCTTTAAGGCACGCACTTAGAGAGATTGAGACTCGATGGGTTCTTGTAAGAGATAAATCATTAGTAATTTATAAAGTTTAAAAATATTGTGTGTGTATATATGCCAAGTGGTATAGAAATATAACCATAATAACTTATATTATGTACAATCACACTTCATCTCAATGAGGGGTCATGATGTACATACACGACCAAATATGAAGGGCTCATATATGAGTTTTAAATATCAACATGCATATAATTATTATAAAACCATCCTATACTAAAAAAATAGATATTATATAATATAGAAGAAGAGAAGAATTGAAAGAAAGTGGAAATTATTAAATTTGAGTTATCAAATATCACCATTGAATGCAAAATCATAATTTTTTGCTTGTTATAGATCATGATTACTTAAGATATATTTTTTCATATTTTACCATGTTTTACATATTATCACAAAGTACTTGGGTTGGAAATTTATTTGACTCTTGGATGTTTTTGAATTAAGAAAATAATTTATAAAAACTTTATGGTGTGTGCCTTCATTCTTGTTCCTTATTTATTTTCTCATTTCTAATCTCATAGTTTTTTTTCAAAATTATCATGTTCCTTTTTAAAATATTTAAATAGACATGGCTAAGATTTTAAATTGAAATAAATATTTCATTTAAAATTCCTATAGTTTCCCTTTTTAATTCTTGGTTAAATTTTTTAAATAATAAGGAACCCATTATTTAAATTTAACAAGTTAATGGAACCCATTTATTATTTAATAAACATGAACTAGAATATATTATGAAAGGAGATTAATTTGGAAATAAAAATGGAGTCTAGAATTTGAATTTTAATAGTAGTATTTTTAATTGATTTTAGTCAAGGAACACTAAACTAAACCATACTAAACAATGTATATTCAAATTTGAATAAAATACTAAAAAGATATTTACAAAATCTTAATTTTATGATTTTAAGTGAATTAAATAATTATAATTTTACAAATAAATATCTCAAATAAATAATTAAAATGTGACTTAATTGTGTGTTACCAAACATTAAAAAATAGGTCCAAAAGTAATTATGAAGAAAACCAAAAAATATGGCATTGATCTAAAAATATGCATAAATTAAATTGGATCTTAGAGATATTATATTGGTTAGATGATGATTATATGGGTTCAATCCTAATATGTTTATTATTATCTTGGTTAATAAGTCTTATTCTATTTAGATACGTTATATTCTAATGAAATGTTTTGAGTGACTTTACCTACTAATGCTTGTCAAAAACATATGTCATATTTTTTATTTGAGTTTTTGATCTCCCATAATTTATTTATTTTCTTCCCAACCCTAATTCACTCAAATAGACTTCAAATACCATTAAATTGTAAGTAATGATGAGAGTCCTTCCTGAAACCCTTTATCTTTAAAAATCTAGTAATCTTCAATCATGAAATAAAATGAACAATTCAATGCAATTTGAATATCTAGACCCTTATCCCTATGTATGAGATGCAAGTAAATAGTATATAATATATTCTCTTTATAATCATTCAATTATTATTTTCATGGAAGGGCGATACTCTAACACTTCATTATAGGGATTATCAACTTACATATAATTATATTATCTTATTAATACTTGCCTTAAATGATTCAATGAAATCATATACTTCTATACCCAATGAATTAAAATTAGGTCCTTATTGACATGAAATAATAAAAAGGGTAGGATAGACAAGAAATGGGGCACAAGGAACCCAAAAATGGGAAAAGATATCTAGAGACCCACAAATAAAAATAACTACGATCATAATAGTTTGATGTTGGTTAAACTAGGTTCATATTATTCTGATCCTTTTTAGGAAGACTAAGGAACAATAGATTAATGTTACAAACATTTCAGGAGCATCCACATTTATAATAAGGAATAAATTAGTCAATTTATAATTTTTATATAAATTTACATTGAATAGTTATAATATCATGGACCCAATTTATTTTTTTAAATTAATGTTGTAAAAACAACATAAAATATGGGGAGGTGATATTGGGGTCAACAAAAGTGAAAATACATGAATAAGATCCTAATATGAACTAATGATACATATTCATATAAACACACTAATATCATAAAATATATTTAATCCTATATATAGATAAGGTGTATATGTGCATTTATAATTTCCTCTTATTATTTTATGTATCAAATACTTTTATTGCAAAACCTTTTTACATTTATCTAAACATTGTATCCCTCTAATGTTTTAAACTTTTGATTTATTTCACCTCCCTCATTGTTTTACCTATCCATTGTGCATTTTGATCCTTTGATAATTTAATTTTTTTAACCTCTCTATTAAGTTTATACATCCATTACATCATTGTGAACCTTTGGTAATTTACTTAAATTATAGGGTTCCCTATTGGGTATATCCATCCATTAAGTCCTTGTGATCCTTTAGTAATTTAATTTTTTTATACCTTACACTAAATTTTATCCATCATTTCTAACCTAAAAGATATGTTAGTAATTTAATTTTCATGTTTCCCCTCTTGGTTTTACCTCACATGTTATACCTCTCCCCTCTTATGTTTTACATCTACCATTTATTTTGTTTGACCTATTATAGGTTTACATGATTTATCTAGTGACATTACAACCCTCTTCCTCCATATCATATTTCTTCATGTGATTACCTCCATTATAGTATAAGTTATATGATTTTTTTATACACATTCAGGTGTACTTCAAAATAATTTTTTCATTGTCTGTTATCAATTAAAACCTCCCCTTTTATGGTCAACTTAGCATGTTGTCATAATATTATCTTAAATTATGTATACTAATAATCCTCATCTTTTTCTCCCATATTTTCACTTGATGCACATATAATTTGGATTCAAAGTTAAACTCTTTCATAAGGTGGAAGTCTAGGATTATCTAAATGCATTGGTTTCTTTTAAATCCTCTTTAGTATCCATATGTAATCTCTATTATGATAGTAATAATAAAAAAGCTCATTTATTTATTTTTTGAATTTAAATGGACGAGGAAAATTAAAAATATAAAATATAAAAGGTAAAATATAATATAAAAAAGGGAAAACAATAATCTCAAAAATCAAGTAACCAAAATATGTGACCAAATCATTATCCTAATTGAAGCTCAAATTTCATAATTGGCCTCATATTATAAATAATAGTTAATTAGAGTGTGGAAGCATATTATAATAACATGAATCATATCTATGTTTTGTGTTGCATGTATTTTCATGCAAGGACACAAAACTTGGAATTGACCAATTGCTCCATCAAAGTCTTGAGAAATAGGGAACACAGTGTAAAAAGGTGGGCATATTTACTTTTATTTCATAGAATTAATGGGATGTTATAAATTAATATTTGTGTATATTAATTATCCAAATTTCATGTATTATTATTCTCATATTATTTTTTAACTTGTATAAACTAGATAATATGAGGTGGCATGTAACATTCACTTATTTTGTATCATCAGATATATTTATTACTATGAGGATTCTTAGAGTTACATTTCAAATATAAATCCTTTTCCACTTTCAACCCACTTATCCATCATTACATTAGAAATAGGTATATTATGAACACACTTGGAAGGTTGGCTAAGGTAAATATTGGAGTTAATTTGTATATCATTTTATAATATCCACTTTATTCATAGATTATGTGGGTCTCTTCTTCTATACACTTAGTCTAATATTTTTAAACACTTATCCTAATTTTTTTATTATGATTATTCTATTATATAAGTATTTTATTCTCTCTTATAATAATTCATGTTCATTATGCCATCTTGTAATAATTGTGGGACATATTTCATTAAGATGTTGGTTTATCTTCCATTTTATTGGTATTTCCACTTATCAAATCTTGTGTTTTAACTCTTTATGGTATGTTTTATGATACCATTAGATTCATTTAAATATATGTACTTATAAAAAATTATTTTAGTAGTTTATCATGGATTGGTTTATTTAATGCTACTAGAGTTTTACTACTAAATATTTTATCTAAGTGTGTAGGTGATTTGATGGAGGAGCAAGATATATTTTGCATTTTATGCCAGTTTTTAAAAAAAAATACAAGCGATTCCATCCTTGAAATGTTTTTATCTTTGGTCACTTTACTAATGTGAACATTAGTTATTTTCATTGGTTTCTCCTATCTTTTCATATGATATTTTCAAGATTTAAAAAGCATAAACATTGTTCATTATATTTTTATCATGCATTTTATTATACATTAAGATAACTTGAGTGAAATTATATACTCAAACACGTGGTCATGTTGGGAGTATTAATGTTTTTCATTGCATTTTGATCATGAATTTTATTTTACACAAATTTTTTTTGAGTGAACTTAAGATAAACTATAAAATTTAATCTATAATCCATATGTAGTGTTTTATTTAATTTCATTTAATGAACCCATCTTGTGGTTCCTTATTTTACTGCATAGTTATTTGGGTTAGTGAATTTTATACTTCTCTCCACATACATAAGGGTTGGGCCATGTTGTATTCCCAATCCAAGAGCATACATAATTACAAAAATTTGGGGTAGAGTCACCCCAAGTCTCCATGTGCTTCAACAAGTAAACACAAGTTTAGATAATGCTTCAAAATGGAAGCATACTTTATTTAAAGTTTCAAGGGAAACATGGTTTTCACCAACACACATGTAATTATTCTTGACTCTTTAAATTTTCAAAAATTCAATTTTAGATTAAAATAGTCAATCTATGGATAATGAATATACATGTATGTTACAAGATTTTATTTTGAGTGACCTACATAATTGGAGAATCATTAAAAATAAAAAATATGTTTTACACACTCAAGTAAACATATTATCCTTTTACTCTATCAATTTTATTAATATATTAAAATGGGGGAATTTATAGATGTTAAAATATGGTATTAAATAAATGATGATAAAATAATTTAAATGCATTTACTACATATGACTTGATCACAAAATAATTATCTTAATCCACCATGCTTAAACACTTTCATGTTATATTATGAGTTAGATATTTACTTATATTGTTACACACCTACATGGACCTCATTGTTTATTTAAAACCTACTATCTATCTTACAAAGACATTTACAGACCTTTATTTTAGTTTGCATATACATAATTAAGTTATGTCAATTTTGGTTAGTATCACCAGTCAATACTAACCTAATTTGGTCAAAAATTGCCTCCCCAAAAATAAATATTTTTTTATCACACCATTACTTAGGATTAGCACATCTTCCTAGCTTATCAGTAACAAGAGAAATTTCACATACAAAGATTTTAGAGACATGTGAAGGTGACCATAAAATCATAATCCTTCATTTTTACACAAATCAATATCTAAATTTCCTAAACTAGATGAATCACATACTTTATTTAGTAGTATGTTTTGCATTACTATAATAGAATCACAATTAAAAAATCAATTAGAAAATCTAAGAATTCATCCATTTGTTGTACTCACTATATTTATAAAATGCCACTTTTCAAGTCATTGCAATCAATTTTTGTATTTTACATTCAAATATAGGCTTGATTTCCATGTTTATCAATATTAATTATTTTACTAATTTTTATATTATTAGGGATTCAAAAAACTAAGGTAAAACACAAAAACATAAACCTATTCAACTCCAACCTATTTATCTCCGACCTATAAAATTACAAAAAATTAAAATCATAGGGTATATACTTTATTGTATGATATAGAATCAATAATAGCACAATTAAACATTCAATGGCATGTTGATTCCTTGTAATACTTGATATATGACCTAATTATTTTTTACATACCCACAATACAAGTCTAGATTACATGATTTTAGTCTAGATAGCTTTCAATTCCTATTTATAGCTTTAAATTTCTATAATAGTGTTTAGGTGTATATATTTTCATCAATATTATATTCTCTTTCAATTTCATTATGATCTACGAGTCGACACATAGATCAATCCAAGTTATTCTTTACACATTCAATCCAAAACTTCAAAACTTGAACGACATTTTTAGAAGTGTTTGGATTGTTTTTAGATCTTATTACACATCAACATCATGATTTGGGCATGTTAATATATATTTAAATTAAATATTTTTAAACATTATTATGGTCCACTGTCATATCAAACCTATTAAAATAACACACTTCTAATTGTTCTCCCACCTTCTAATTATCAAACATCAAATAAACAACATCATATTCAACATTCCTTATTTGATGTTTTAATCAGTTAAGAAACCTGAGGTAGCACATTATTACAATAAAATCCAAAAAGGTTTGGCACACCAACATGCATACCATCATTAATGACATCTCATTATAAATTTCTTAGTATGATTGGATCACCCCAAGATATTTCAAAACATAAATGAAATATTACACATATGCATAATTCCATGCATTACTTGAAACTTCAATAATTTTGTAAAATTTCATAATGTAGTGCTCATAGATTCTACATCCCCATGTTAATGAATAATTTCACATATTTATTCCTTTTCATGAGTCTTTATCGACACTTAATTTTCTTTGCTAAGTTTGATGGTACCTTTGTGCATTTAGAAATGTAATGACATGATTACTATATGCTTACTTACTAGTAATCATATCTTTTGTAGTCTTAGACAATATTTATTCAATAATCATAACTTTTGTAATTGTGCAAAAGTCATATTTTACTATTAACAACTTTTGTATCACTGCACATCATCATATTTCATTCGCAACTTATACAATGCAATGCAATAGGTCATGGTTCTCATATATTAACTTATCATTACACATCACCTTGTATCCCTCTTATAGATCATCTTTATTTTTCATTGATATTCACATGCCAGTTTTCATTGTATATCTTCCCATGACAATTACGCAAAAATTTTCACTTTTAAGCATCCTATTTGCACATGGCATGCTAAGTGTGACTTTCCATAATTATTCCATTTTAGAGTAGTTATCATCATAAAGCACACTATAATTTACAAAAACACATATATAATAAGTCCATATATCACTCGAAATAAATGTGAACCACTCTTGTAACTTTTTTAATATTTAACTGTAATTAATTGTAAGCAATTTATTGTATTGATATGTTGTAATTTATTCAATGGAAAAATGGAGTCCACTTTCTACTTTTATAGTCATATATATTCAAAACATCCTTAATACTTTCATGCATTGAGTATATTTTATTATTTTTCCATCTCTCTGTAATTTTATTAGAATCTACATATATAATATTTGAATGGTCATATTCTATTCTAGACAAATCATATTGGATATGTATTCCCACTTACTAATTATAAGAGCTTTCCCTCTTAATTTTTATAGTCACTAGTAGCTGATACAAATCAATAATGATGAATTCACCTTCTAATCACAAGAGACTTCTCTCCTAGTCATACTATTCATAATACAAAAATGCAATTTTTCTTATTATTTTATTCAAATATAATTGGAAAAAACTTCCCAACCTCATGCATTAAATATGTGATTGTTATTTACACATTTATTTCTTATATTGCATTGGATTTTATATAATCTACAACTTGGTTTTAATATATCCATATAGTTTAAATGTTTATATCATTTTCCTCTCCACAACTTCCTAGGCTCAGTGTGAATCTTTAAAAACACAATTACAAGTATGACACAAATATTTTTAATTGGTTCTTCAAAAAAAATCAAGAGACTTGGTATCATACACATATTTAACTTTTTACTATTTTAGTCATGGTAAATTCACACAATAATTTGAATATACCCAATTAGAATAATTTATTTAAATATACATTTAAGATACAATTCACTATGCAAGGAGATCTAACATATCATTCACCATAATCAATAGTTGAAATATTTTATCTAGTCCATGGATAAAGGCTTCAATATTACCATGGAGTATCTAAAAATTCTCATGATGCACATAATCATCTCACTATTACAATCCTCCAAGGTCTTATTACAACCAAGGATTGATGTACTCATGACATTCATAATATAAAAAATAAATTTCCATTAAGGAAAATTAATTAGCATGCCTCATATCCAATTACACATTATTCAAAATGCCCTATAGAATAGTTATCAATGCACATGCATGCCCAATTGAGACATATAATGCATATACAATGATATATGTGAACCTTATGGTTCCTTTTCATTCCCCATAATCTAATTCATAAATATTTTTTATTTATTTTAGGAAGCACACCGAAATGTATGATTCCAAGCTACTAAAACAAATAGGCTATGAATTATAAGTCATAGGAAAAATAAGTTGAGGCATCATCATTCCACTCTATATTGATAAGGGATCACAAAAAATTGTGATGGTTACACTAGTTGAAGTTCAAGTAGAGAAGGTTCCATAAAATTCTCCCAAAATTGAAGTGTAAGTATTGCTTCAACATAAAAATCCATGTCACATGGTCCTAGTGTTTCCAAGTCTGCACCATGTTCCTTATATCCACATCTCTCTAAGAAATATGAATAATAAATATGAGCATCCTAAATATTCTTCATGCAAAATTAAATATTTCAAAAGGTGAAAGATTCATAATCATGCTCCACACCAAGGTAAAAAAAATTACACATGCATGATTATTAGGAAAAAAATTAAAACAACATCACAAATGATAATGTTTAAATTAAAATTATCCCACACAACAACAATAATGCAACAAAATTATGGTTGAAGCACACAGGTTGTGAATATGTTATCAATGAATATGCGTATTGAATTATCTAATTACATGTATTCATTTCCATTGAATAAATAATATAGCTAATAAATTTTAGTGTGTAGTTTTTTTAAGAAAAAACCATGCCCAATGCACTTGTTGTTCTTTAGACATTCCAATCTAAACATTCCTCTTTTTTTTTTAATTTACCATTTATTGATGCTTTCTATTTTACTGTTTTTTATGCATCCATATCTTTGATTGTATGTATTAAATTATACATTAGGAATAGGGTGGGAAAGGCTTGTAGTAATTTGTGAGAGATGTTATAATTCTATCATGATTAAAAAATTACAGCTACCAGTATGATACTTTCTAATTGTCTATCTATTTATCTCACTTATTTAGCTCTTATCAAATTTATCTAACCTACATATATCATATAATATCATCTTGGATGATAATTATTATTTATGTTTTTATCCTTCCCATAATGTATCATCCAACATGATATAGTTTGAAGCTTATATTCTAACATTTTTACTGTATTATCTTAGTTGGTACCATTTTGTGTTAGCCAACATATTCCAACTATATTTATCATGTTGATACCATCATTTTAGATTATAGGTTTGGGTTTGGGTAGTATAATTGTATATATAAGGTTTGTATTTCATTCATATCATATCATGTCACACATTTTTTTTTTATTTCACTTGCATTTCTTCTCTATATACCATTTGGGAGGATTAGTGGATTACAAACTTACATTAAGCAATCTACATCATTAAAGATAAATATGAGGATTCATTGTAATTTTTTAACTAAGGATATCTAGGTATTCATCCAAATATTTATGGTATTCAATCTAAAACATTCTCTTGAAAAATTAAACTTGAGCCAAGGCAGGTATTGAAGCATCAACAAGTCCACTCCAAGGTAAGTATTTCTAGCCATATAACCTTTATTTTATTAAATTAGTATATTATATTTTCCTTATTGATTTGTGAATTAATTTATGTACATATTTTTTATGCCTTAACTATATTGAAAAGGTTGGTGTAGACATAGAATTTTTTGGACTTTCCATTAATCACTTTAGGTTATATAATCCCTCATTTGGTTAGCCATTGCACCTTGCCCATATTATACCATCATTTAATTTAGTTTATAGCCTATTTACAACAATTTACTTTACTTGAATACTTATAACCATAATTTACAACCATTTACCTTTTATCAATCTAGCTAGAGTTACATCCTTGTGACATAGGTTTAATCTTTTGAACCCTTTGCTTTAAAATTTTGAGTTATAGGTTACACACTACTACCTAGATTTTGAAACCACTAACCAACTAGATTCTTTATAACATTGTGATCTCAGGGCCAAACATAAAGTATGGTATTGTGCCCAATCTATGAGCCCTCTGATATTCTATCATGTTTAAGTCATAATACAAATGGGTCAGTATCATAGGTCACCATGTAAAGTGTGTGGTGGAATCGATCATGTCTTGATTCACCCCTATGAGACCAATTTGAAAGAACCATCCACTTTTTTTAGGTACTAGGAGGCCACTAACAAGAATGATAATAATCAATACCTTGATGAGTACTAATGTCTATACTAGTGGTGGCACCACTACCAACTATCCTACTACTACTACTACTACTCTAGGAACAAAATATAGTGACCACACAAGGTCCCTTAAAGAGTCAATAACAATGGACCTCTCTATAAGTACAATATCATCACCCCAATTAGATCCTCAAACATGAATCACCTAATTTTTAGCATCCAATTGATCATCTAACTCTAAATAGGCACCCATAAGATATGTCATACATCCTCTGACATTGACATGGACTCTATATTGGCACTCTACTAGCACTAAAAAATAGGCTTGGTTTACTCATGTAACTGGCATCTAAAATATGTGGCATAAGTTTATTTCCTCCAAGATTCCTAAAACCTAATCCTTCATGATACTAGGATGTTGTAATACTCATGATCATCATTTGAATGCCATCATGATACCTACTGACTCTTGTATATCATAAATAAAAATCAAACTAGGTTAATCACTTGTCTATTTTCTTATAGTTGATCATTTTACCACTATCTTCAAATTTTAGCCTATACATTCTATTCCTCTATCCTTTTGTGTCCTTTATTTTATTCTAATTTCCATTTGTAGTGATATCATCATTTTACTCAATGTTCTCACCATTGTGTAGGGAAAATTTTCCATTAAATAAGGCATTCTCATAATTTTAGTCATTTTTTCATGACCTCACCATTTCGTAGGTCATTCTTGTTGATTGCGAGGATGATTTCATTATTCCTAGTGACTTTACCCTTTTTAGATGTTTTCATCATTTGACTAGTGATTCTACTAATTGGTCAGCATTTTTGCCATTTTCTTGATGATACAACCATATTTTCACGTATTTTGGTGATATCACCACTTTTCTCACAAGTTATCCATTAGGTTTCTAATATCACCATTTTCATAGGTACTTTCACCATTTTCATCTTTTTGATAATGGTGAAGTCACCATTTCATGTTTTTTATCTCCTAATAAATACTATATATGCAAAATTTGAACAAACTAAAAGGTACTTACTGATGCCCCACTCCCCAATGATCATTGATACTCTCTCATGTGCTCCCCCAAGTTCCTATGGTGAGGGATAATTACCATTTTATCTACTTCACCTCAACATGAAAAAAATATATCTATATTTTAATAGGGGATGGTGAAAATGAATAATATTTACCCCCTATGGGTCAATATATAGCATAATTTTTTAATTTACCCCTAGCCTATTCTATGACCTATTTATCTTTCCAAGAGCCTCAATTTTACCTTGTTTATCCATTTTCCAATCCATTTTCTTTTAGTTGTTATATTTTTAAACCCCTATTAGTGAATATGATGTCATTTTATTCTATTTGAGGGATTTTCAATTATTTTTTTCCTACCACACCCTCGAGGGGGTACCCTAGGCCTTTTGAGTATTGTTTGGGTCATTTTTGTAAATTAGTTTTTTGTAAATCAATTAAAATCAATGAAATGAGAGTGGAGATATTTATTATAATTTTGATCATTTTAAGAAACCTTTTTATTATTTAAAACTATGTTTTTTTGAGAAAATGTCTTGCCATGTCCTTCTAAATAAGGGCAAAATATAGGCATCCAATTCTCATCATTGTCATGTTGAAATTACAAGTTTGAATGAATTCTTATAATAATTCACAAACTAGACCAAAAGCCATTGAAATACTCTAATTCATCCACACATGTCACATGAAATTTAGGATTTACATCTATGTGTCCCTAATTAGGTCATTATCCTATATGTAATAATCACCTTCTTCCACTTCATCTCTAGTCTAACTATGACCTAGCAAATTGATGTTTTCAACTAATAGTGCCAAGAAACTTTTTAAATTCTAAGAATTATATAAATCCTAATCAAAATCACTTAGCTAAGCAAATCTAATCTAATTATTAAGTGAAAATACATGACAAAATTAATTTGTATCTAATTTTGGAAAATGAAAATTTAAATATATGGGCCATGACATCACCCATGGCATCATAAAATGGTTGTCATGCACCAAGTATTTATGGAGATAAATATATAAATTAAATAAATTCATTCCTTATTGATGATCCCTCTTTTTAAAATATTACTTATTTGTACCTCTAAAATTAAAGTCATTTATGACCAGTCATCTCATTCTTGATCTAAAATCCATAGCTAATTTGGGAAACTGATAAAAGTAAAAACCGCCATGGACAAATAACAAGGTTTTTAGTGAAAAGATATAATGAAAAATTTATTATAAAGCTTCACCCATTTATTCCATTTTCATTCAAAAAATGATCCAAATGGTGAATGAGAAGATATTAGAGGCACTTTCCCAACCACATTATTGGAGATCTTGAGCTCTATATCTGGGTAAAATCATTCTTGTAGACCGTCCTTGAAGATAAGTCACATAGGGAAGGTATAATCATTTTATTATTCTTCTTGTTAGTTTATTCACCTCATTGACTTTGCCCAACTGAGAGAGTAGGCTTAACATGTTTATTCTTATGTTTTTTTATTGAATTTATCCCATAACAAATGGAGTAACCTATTTTTCAATCCTATTTCATATTTGGCATGCCCAGTGGATAGGTTGTAGGCCCATTCAATTGACTAAACCCAAACCCTATCTAAAACATCAAGATCCATTTTTCCATATCATTATTTTTTATCCATTTTTCTTCCCAAAAGGCTCATTTTTACCTCTTTTATCCATTTTTTAATCTATTTTATTCTAATTTCTCTATTTACCAACCTCTATTGCTGAATTCCATGTCATTATATGCTATTTGAGGGCCTATTAGTAAAAAATATTTTTTATCACCCCACCCTCAAAGAGGTATTTTAGGCCTCCCTAAAAAATTTTGAGGTGTTTTCATAAACCTATTTTTTCCATAAACCAATTAAAATTAACAAAAATAAAAGAATGAAGTTATTTATTCTAATTATGATCACTTTAAATAACCTTTTTATTCTTTGAAAAGTTGTTTCTTCAAAAAAATGTTTTACCACATCCTTCTAAATAGGGTCAAAATGTAGACATGCATTTCTCACCACTACCATGTCAAAATTGTTAGTATGAATGAATTCTCATAATAACACATATACTAGACTAAAAACCATTGAAATGTTCTAATTCATCTACACAAGTCATGTGTAAATTATGATTTGCATAAATATGTCCCTAATTAGGGTATTACCCTATACATAATCATCACCTTCTTCTAATTCATCTCCAATCAACTTATGACCTAATAAATTAACATTTTTGACCAATTATGTAAAACAACTTATCAAATTCCAGGAATATTTAAAAGCCTAATTAGAATCACTTATCTAATCAAATCCAATCAAATTCTTAAGTGAAACATCTAATAAAAAATAATGAATAACTACTTTTAGAAAATGAAAATTTAGATATCTAGGTCATGACATCACCCACGACATCATTAAAAGGTTGTCATGCACCAAGTATTTATGAATATAAATATATGAATCAAGCTAAGCCATGCCTTATTAATGATGCCTTGTTCAAATATATTAATTACTTACCCCTCCAAAATTGAACTCATTTGTGACCACTCATCTCATTCTTGATCCAAATGTTATAACAAATTTGGGAAACCTATAAATGCAAGATACACCATGGACAAATAACAAGATTTATAGTGTAAATATATAAAGTATATTTTCTTCTAAATATCAACCATTTATTCCATTTTCATACACAAACTAATCTATATGATATATGAGGAGATGTTAGAGGCACTTGCCCAACCATATTGATAAAGATCTTGAGCTCCATATCTAATTATAATCATGCTTGTGGACTCTCCTTGAATATAAGTAACATAGGGAAAGTATAATAATTCATTATGTTTCTTGTTAGTTTCTTCATTTCATTGAATTTTCCCAACTGACGGAATAATCTTAAGATGTCTTTTTTAATTGAATTTATCCACTAATAAATGTTCTAACCTATATTGAAATCCTTTTTCATAGGTGGTTGATAGTGTTCATTTATTATAATAAATCACATATTATATCAAATATCTAATCCAATTAACATCTAGATGTCACCTCTATATACAAAGGGAAGTATAACTAATCTATTAATCAATCTTAGCTCAAAAAAGGTAAAACCTACTTATAATTATGATTGTTGATACATTAAATATTCAGGGTCATGGTCAAAATGGATTTTATAGACCTATGCAAGGGACATCTTACCATAATAATATCACTAGGGAGGGTTCCAAAGCCTTCAGTCAAGCAAAACTATGTAATAACCCTAACTAGGTCCAATGTTTTCTTATTCACTAAGCATAAATGATAAAATCAAAGTAAATTCTAATCTAATGCTCACGAAAGCTTTTATCATAAATTAGGGGTAATAAACATACAAAATAAACATTCATAGAAGACATATACTAATGTCAATGTATACAGAATCCTAATACATAGGAGATAAGTACAAATTCAAATCTATCTACTCTTACAAAGGAGGAAAAAAAGTTAGGAATACTTACATTTGAAGATGAACCCGTCGAGCCTAAATCTCTGTTATGGCCAAGGTGATTCACAATAGGTTGTTGTGGTATGTAAGGATGAAAAATATAAATCAAATATATGATACAAAACCTATATATAGATCCAAAATTCTACATAAGATAAGATCTATATCTCTAAAGAAAGTATGAAACCCTAATTTATTATCTTCAAGTAGAATGGTGGATAAGAATATGCATCATACATATATATATCTATTATTATTTTATTCTCTCCCTAAATGATGAAATTAATATGTATACATCACTTAATCTAACCATATTCATTTCTAAATGTTTAACTGACAAATTCAGCCCAATCAAATCTATATCATTATTAAAAAAAACAAACTAGTCTAGGTCATTCAAGGGCCAACTTAGACCCTAAATGATTTTTATCAATTAGAGTAAAGGTTATATGGGTTTCAAATTATATTTTAAACTATAAAAAAGGAGTTTAGGATAGGGAAGGGATAATGAAAGCAAAAAATGACTAGAGGAGGGTGCAAAAGAGGAGGTAGAGCTTAGGGGAATGTTTTTAGATGGTTGGATCCATAACAAGTGGTAATTGTTAGGAATAAATCAAAAATTAATGTATAATAATTTCACGTAATCACAATAAAAAAATTTATGAATAGAGATACATAAAGGATATAAAATAAAATGCACAAAAAAAAGATAGGATTTAACGTGGTTCACCCAATATGGGCTACATCCACCAAGAAATAATTGTTCATATTTTATTACAAGCCAACAAGAGTAAAATCCTCTCTTAGATAAATATTCTCATAATTAAAATTGACAAATATTATTTGGATCTACACTCAATAAATTGTTCCAAATTCACACTTGAATTTAAACACTCTGTTCATCTTCTCAAACTTAGTTCTTCCAATGTATTACCTACTATATGTCCATATATACATAATATATCAATATATGACTGACATAATATTTAAAAAAAAATAGGTACCAAAATCATGGGCCAAGTCAACCCATAATGGTTCCCCATTAATCAGGAGTGATGACACCACACAAATACAAGTATAAATAAACCATGTATTGATCCACTAACATGAATTCATTAAGATTGTATAGTACATTTTAATGTAAAATATTTGAAATAAATTTTAATATGTAAATAGGCTCCACATCATAACATTAGTAAGGGGGAAAAAATCATGTGAAGTACCAATTCTCTACCTACCCCTTTCCCAGTGCACCCCTTAACGTGTGCACTCAGAGAGATTGAGACTTGATAAGTTCCTAAATAATAGAAAGTATCAATAATTGATAATGTTTGAAAATATTATGTGTATACATATGACCCAATCTGATCTCATCATGTATCTCTTAGGTGTAATAGGGGATGGTGTTTCAAGAAAACACATAGTAACACATAATGCTAAAGCTAAAAAATTGAAGTATTTGTAAAGAAAAAGTAACTGAAAGTAAATGACTAAAAGGGAAATAATAAAAAAATAAAAGTAATTTATGTGTACCTTAACTTACCTTTATTTTTGGATGGTTTTTTTTTATGTTTGTAGTTTTAATAGTGGAGGGTGAAAAGATAGATTTCTATAAACCCAAGGATTCAAAACTAAAGAGTAAAAAAAAAACAAATGTAGGAAAGCCAAGATAATTGATGCTATGTGGATGGGATGTACTTGTAAATTTGGCAAGGTAGGGTGAAATTTTCAAATTTAGGATCAAAAAACCAAGGAAAAATTTTGATGTAAATTGTGTAACCAAAAATCTAAGGCTACTAAAGATTGAAAAACTCAAACAAGTAAACCTTAAGTAAGAAAGGCAAACTCACCAAGTAAAAGCAAGGATATATGTTAAAAATGGTAATCAAACATCAATGTTAAAGTAATAGCAATCTCTACTTAAAAAAATATGGGCAAGAAAAAATGGTAAAACAACATTGATGAGTGAGCAATAATAATCCTTACTCAATCATCAATGGAAAACATGCATATTAGGGAAAACAACATTGGTGAGTGAGAAGTAACAATCCAAATTCATTCAACAATTGAAATATTACATGAAAAGTAGAAATGAACTCAGGTGTCTCAAAAAAAGGGTGAAAAAAAAATAATGAAAAATGGTAAAAGAAACCAAGGCACATCTAGAAATGTATAATATTGGTGTAAATAAAGCAATCCCTAGTTATTGAATCATATTATTTTTTTCTAAAGATAGATAAAATTGAAACAAATTAGGTCTATCATGTTTTAATATGTGAAGAAGAGGGAATATAAAATAAGAGGGAATATAAAATAAGTGGTAAAATAGATTTAGAATCACACTTGCCAATCAAGGGGGAAATAAAATGGATAGAGGGGAGAATGAAGGAAAAATCAAGGTAGATAAAATCTTTACCAAATTCAAAACATTAAAATTAGGTCTATCAAAACAAGAGGACTTTTGACATTAAGGACTCTGAATAACTTCTCCTAACCACACAAATCTTAGGTCAATAAAATGGAGTATGTATATCATCCCATTAATGGTGTATGCATGAAAATTAAAATGGACCTACCTTTCTATAACATGTTCCCTATTCCTCAAGACTGCTTATAGAGTTATTAGTCTAATATGAACATTGGGTACTTGCATGAGAAATTAGGTAGCACCATAGATTTTATTGAATTTTCCTATTCCAATCTACTAGCTTACCACACCCTAATGGACCTCGACTCTATTATGAGGCTAATTTTAAAGTTTGAGCTTTGATTAAAGATATGAGATGTGATAATAATCATGTATTTTGGTGTGATTTTAAATTTTTAATTTGTATGTTACATTTTTTATCATTGCCCTTTATTTCAAATGATTTAAATTTTAAATTTTTTTCATGTATATTTCTATTTCTCTTCCATATGGATTCAGAAAACCAAACATGGGAGCTAAAGATGACTATTATTTGAAGACTTTAGACTTGGTTGATAAAAAAGAGAACTTAGAGATCATGGTATCTAAGAGTCTCATAAATTTAGGTGAAATAAAAGTGTTATCTTGACTTAGACCTTGGTTTATCCAATATGGAGTCAAAGGAAAGGAAATCAGGATGAATGAAACGTGAAACAATTTGAATTTATTCAAACTACAAAAAATGTGATAAATGATGAAAAAGGGATGCAATTATAGTGAAGTGTGATTCATTAACATAATAATGAAGGAAGTTTAGGAAAACATGCTAACACTTTATTGTTTGTGAAAAAAATTATTTACAAAAGAAGCAAAAGTTAAAGCTAAGAATAACAAAACAAAAACTTATGACCATTACAAACACATTCTAGAAAAGGAGCCTTAATTAAAAAATGGTTATTTTATGAGTAAAGCCTAGTCCTTTCCAAGGTCTTAAAGTATAACTTATAAAATAGAAACCCAAGAGGGTGCATAAATATTTTGAAAATAAATAAATGAAAAAGATGGTATTTGTGAGGAAGGCCAACTCCTATCCATGGTCTTACACTACAACTCACAAAATAAAAACCCAAGGGAGTGAAAAAAAACATTGGAAAGTAAGTAAATATTGAGAAAAAAAAGGAAATCATGAGGAATACTGGGTCTTATCCATTATTTTATAATTCAACTCATGATAAAAGAGAAACCAAAAGACCAAAAGTAGGAACTAAGGTTTGTGAAAAGAGACACTACGGTAAAGGGTGAGACCTGTGTATGTATCCTACAAAAAAATTAGAAGGATAACACATATAATTAATGATAATAAGGGAAACATATGTAAACTAATTCTTATATCAAGGATGGACATGTGAGATACAGTTTTATGTGTCTTAAAAGGTCTATTGAAGTTAAATTAGTTTGGTATCATGTAATGCAGAATAAGAATGGGTATCATCATATGCCCTAATGGGTAATTGAATTTAGGGATGAGCGTCACAAAATGTCTTAAAGGCTAAATTAACATGTGGATGGGCATCATAAGATTCCCTAAAGGCTGAATTAATATGTAGATGGGAATCACAAGATTCCCCAAAAGCTAATAATAGGAATAAAAGATAAGAAAAGAAGAGCACCCCATATAATGTTTAAATGTATTCTAGTTGTCAAAGAAGTTTCTAATATGGGATTTCATGATGCTTTATGAAAGTGATAGAGATTAAGAAAGAAGAATAAAAACTAGGGAAAAAGTTGGCTAGACAACAATAGAAATAGAATTAGCCAATAAGTACAGAATTGACTAGGTCAAAAAGGTACTACTAAGATATAGGATAAAAAGAATACACAATCATATGGGTTGACTATGTACTACGTGATTTGGGTTAAAATAGAGAGATAGGAATATATAGT
>JARHVA010010054.1:160000-227567 GCA_037957365.1 Torreya grandis
GAGCTAGTTTTTGTATCCAGATTGTAATCTATCTTTCTAGAGTTAATAAAGTTATGAATGTTCCTAAAAGACTAAGTTTTATTTAAATCCTATGCTAAGGGAGAGCAAGATCCCACGCACCCAAGGAGATAGGATTCTTGTGTGGTATTTTTTATGTTTATATTAATTGTCACTTAAATCTTTTAAAGAGTGTTTATATTATAAGTGTGGATGGTTTAACCTGTAGGTCTTGATATTTGTGTATGATCATTTAAATATGTTATTTACATATTTGTTTACAATATTTCCATTTTATAAAAATAGTTTCATTAAAAATAAGTTCAATTAAGTAGAGATATTATAGAGTGTTTCCCTTTATAAATAGAGCATGTTTGTTTAGCAAACAATTTACTTGACAACAAAGTGTGTTTATTTATAAGCAAGAATGTTTAATTTTCATCATTATAATTTTTTAAATTGTGTTTATTTCAAATAAATTAGATATATTTAAATTTGGGTTGATTAAATTAATACTTTATAGTTATTTTATCCAAAAAAAACCCAAATCACAACTATTAGTAATAAATTGCACACCTTATTGCATATAGCCATTGGACACTGTCCCTAGTTATAATGACATAAACCAAATGAGTTTTTTAAATTTAAGGGTTGATGGCACCAGTCACTCCAAATGATAGCACCTTCACCAAACTAAATACATATCCAAATGTAGATTCATCATAACACAATATGGTTAGCATCACAATAACAAAATAAACTAGCATTATCAAATGAAAAATAATATAAACCAATGTTTACAATTCATTTTATATATGGAAGTGTCCTCTTTGAAAATTTCCAATTATCTAATTATGAATCCTACATGAATATTGAAGCAACATGCATAGCATATGAAATATATATCCTATTAATAGTTAGATAAATTAAAGTACTATCAAGCTTTCTATAAAGAGTTGGATTAGCTTACAATAAATCATGTTAAATGTAACAAGTAGGTTATGTGATGTACACATAATAAGTTCACTAATAATATTATACTAAGATATCCAAATATTAAATATATTATTAGAAATAACTTGTATTATGATTTGACTCTTAACAAAAAGTTTGTAATAGTAATATGATTTTTATAGTTTTTCAACAATATAAAATTTGATCTAACATAAGATTGAGGTATGTAACCTCTCATAAATAAAATATGGACAACTATAGCATGAAGTGAAATCATTAAATCAAACAAAAATGGGATTGAAATAAATAATTTTAGATATGTATGAATATAATGCTTAATAAAGTAAATGGTGAGGAGCCAATACAAACTCACATTTACACTTTGAATTTCATAATTATATTATTATAAAATGAATAATAAAAATCCTTTGTATTTATATTAAAATTTAAGATATCAAATTTTCATAATAAATAAATAATCATTTTTATGAATGTATTCACAACTTCTAAAACTTTGATGAATGACCATAAATAGAAACTCTCAAATCAATGGTCATCATTGATGCATAAATTAATGATTCCTTGTAAAAGATGAATATACCCATAAATTTAACCATTTTATCATGTATACCATTCCCTAATATCATCAACTAATTTTTGATTTGTGGGTATAAAATTAGGAGAAGCTATGACATTTAAAATTGACGTTACAAGTTTGAGTTTTATAATAAATCGACACAAAAAATGGTTTGGAAATTAAAAATTTTAACATGTTTAATATTTAATTTTGAAATAAAAATAGATATTATAGTGATTAAACAACACTAATACTTATTTTATTTTTAGGAAATTCAAAAAACATAAAGAATCACCACAAAAATGAAAGTTTTAAGTGTCACAAGTATAGTAAGACAACTTATATATAAAATGTAATTTAAGGAAGATTAAGATTTTAAAAAAAAATACTATCCCAAAATGTCTTAAATGTGTAAAAAAATAAGGATTGAATGGTCATGTGACCATCTTCAAAAAAAAAATGACAAGTTAAGGGTGTTGAAAGTGTCAAAATTGTTGTAAAATTTGACACATGATATTTTATATGCCTAATAAAAGGACTAATAAACTAATTATTTTGAAAATAAAAAATTATTTTTGACAAAAATATAATATTAGGATGAGGTTTTTTACACATGACCTTGTTTTTACAAGTGTTCTTCATGTTTTTGATGCTTCACAGGGTTGTACAATGGTGCCACATGTGGTTGAATAAATTTATAAAACTCTTATTTCTACTCCTCAAGCTCTGTAGGAAGCTTAGGTAGGACGAATGACTGAATATCTCCACCTTGGAAGAGAAAATAAAGTTTTAAATTGGTAAAACCAAATTATTTTCTAGTTTTTTATCCTTAGTAGGTCATACAATGGCGTCCTTGCTACTTTATATTTTCAAAAAAAGAATATTGGTCACTTGAACAAAGTTTTTACAATGCTTGAATAGTGGTTTTATGCTCCAAAAACTAATATCCTTGCCTTTATAGACCATAAAATTAAATAATAAGAAATTAAAAGAAAATAATTTTCTCCAAAGGTCATACTATGGTAGTACCAGGGTGATATTAAATTGAGTTGCTTGATTTTGATATGCACAGGGTCTAAATCCTCAATAAAAAGCTTGTCGATCATTCAATGCATGAATTTAGCTCCATGTCAATATTAATTAAATATGTAATGAAATATATATGTTATATTTAGACATGTGAATGAAGACAAATATCATAACCATATCAATAAACATTAATATTTAACATGGGAAAACCTCTTGAGAGGTAAAAATCCCACATAGTGATATATTCATATATGTGAAAAATTTACCCAATAAAATCATTTATTCTTATCACTTATTCACAAGAATCCTTCACAAAACTCTTCACATGAATACTTTCCGCATGTAAATATTGTTTCATAAATTTATATATGCATCAAATTGTATTTTACCATATGGGTAAAACCCTTTCTATAATAGGAATGAGGGGAGGTGATGTTTGTAATAAATAGTTCCAACCTTTCCTTGAAGAACTAAGTCTTAATTTAATAATATGTTTTATTATTCCATCTACACAAGGTTTTAACCTATGTTAAATATATTATCAAAACATTTATTATTTTACCAAGTGGTAAGGGACCAAATGGTACCCACATAACATTAAATGTTTAAGAAAAACCTAAGGAACACCTAGTTCAAACACAAAGTGAATCATAAATGGTATTAATTTAGCTTATAGATATCTTTAGACCTTTCCTAAAAGTCATATTTCAATTTAAACATCCTTAAAATCTAACATATCAACATATATACCTATCTCCAACTGTACTTGCCAACCCAATGTAGTATCATTTTACTTACACCATTACCATATGTTTTTTTGTCATTTTTCATCTCATGTTTCTTTTTTTGTTTTGTTTCATTTAGTATCATTTTACTTAAACCATTGTTTCCTTTTTTATTATTATTTTTATTTCACTTTACTTACATCAATATTTCCTTTCTGGTGATTTCATTTGATATCACATTACTTTCACCATTTATTTTCCTTATGGTTTATAAGTATCATAGGTATCAATATCTTCATTGATTTTCATTTTATCACGTTTATATCATTTTCTACCTTAGTCTCTTTGTGATTTATAGGCCATAGTTTATAATCACCCTATTTTGGGGGTGACCATTTACTCTCCTATTTTGGGATGACTACTACTTTCAGTAGCATTTATGATATATCCCTTGTAGATTAGCATGTATTCCTAGTGACATATCTATCATATCATATCCATGTTATTCTCATCATATTATTTTATCTCTTTATAATTAAATACAAGCATATTCATCGTTGTATCACTTATTACCTAGATGGATCTCTCATGATCTCCATATTTTACTTATTTCCTTTTATTTGAGGCACATATAAGTCATTTTTTAGATTACACACTTACCTTTTAGCAAGTCTAGGATTCTTTAGACACCATGGTGTTTAGGTCCTTCTTTATAGTGTCCAAGTGTAAACTATCTTATATTCATCACTTATTTCAAACATGATTGGTTATCCAAATCCATATGGAAGAGGAATAAAAAAAAGACAAAAGAGTTAAAATCCATATCATACTATAAAATTCAATTATCAAAAGCCAAAAATATTATTAAAATTTATATCACATAAAAAAAATGATCTTTCTCACATATCCTATCTTATTTGAAGCTCAAACTCTATAGTTATCCTCATGATAGATTTGAGGTCCATTAGGATATGGTAGGATAGTAGACTTGGTAGTTGGCCTCATTATATCATATACTTATAGTGCCACATACTTTCTCACACAAGTACCCAATATTCATAGTAGATCGACAAATATATAAGGGGTCCCGAAGAGTGGGGAACACATTGTGGGAAGGTAGGATTTTATGCACCAATTTTTAGATTTCTTAAAATATTACTAATATTAGTAATAAATATATAAAATCTAATGACACCAATAGAAATGTATAGAAGAGATAAATAAAAATAATATAACATTATTACCATCCTTTTCACCTCCTCATACCTCTATTCTAGGATTTGTACTTCATTTGTTTGATGTCAAAATTTGAATTATTGTATTGCTTGATGAACTTGATAATGGCTTCTAAAGGTTGTGTGAAGTGGGCAATGGCTTGGATGAGTGATATAATGTTGTTTTGGATGAAATAAGAATATAAAAATTATGGCTTAATGAATTTTTATTTTTCTTATAGTTTCCAAAATTAGCTTGGCCATGGCCCAAGCATGGCTTTTTATAATAAAATGGAGGGAAATTTTAGGGGAATTTAAAATTATTTAGAAGTATCTACTTTAGAGACTTTTAAAATTTTGGAGAAGCTTCCCCATTTCTAAAGGCTTATTAATTAGCTTATGAGATAATAGGGGATTTGATTGGGGTTAATGATGTTTAGGGTTCATAGGGATGTAGGAATGGCTAGTGTGATAGGGTGGCTAGGGTGGTAGTTGGATAAATATGAATTTTAAATTGGATAGTTGGTTTTAGGGATAAGTTATTAGGTAATATGATCTTATTAGGGGTTTAATAGTTAAATTAATTCATTTTAGAATGGGGTAAAGGTTTATGGGATATAGGAATGGGATGGGGATTATTAGGCCATAAGTTATTTTAGCTAGGAAATGTAGGAATTAGACTAAATTAGAAAAAAATAGTATAATTAGTGGGGAGATCATAAAATAATGCATACATATTCATTTTAATTTAATTCATATAAACTTCATGGGATGGTTTATGTACTTCACTTGTTATCTCAAGGTTTATGTTCATTATTCATATTATCCTAAGTAATTGATGTTGATAGTTTATATCCTTGCTCACTTTCCTAATGTGTCTTGATCCTAATAAGGATATTTTCATCACCCATGTGGTGCCTCAAATTCCTTATTTACATCAAATTAATCATGTTATCCCCCTACTAGATATTTATTTTAGTTGATCACAGTTTCATTCTTATGCTTCTTGTCCTCTAGTTTATTATTTGATTATAATACCTCAAATAGGACTAGGTTTTCCTCACAAACATACATTTATATTTTCTTAACATTCCATCTCATTATCATACTAGTCATTTCATTAGGTGGTTGTGTTTTCTTACATTTAATTTTAGAGTAAGCACTAAGTTTGAGTCATCATTCTTTAGATATTTTTATTTTTCATTTATCTATCATGTTATTGTTTCATTTTTGTGGAATTCACTTATATTACATAAAACATTTTACATACTTCATGTTTTTATTCATGCTTGACTTGACATGCTTATATGTTGATTTACATTTTAATTTTAATTTATATATGTTTAAGTTGTGCTTGATATTACATGATTATCTTACATGAAGTTACATTTCATTTATTTACATATGTTTTTTTTAGTTTTTTTACATTGATATTTAATTTACTTATGATGTTTTACATGTTTTTCCACATAATTTAGTAGGATACTAATTTCATTTTTCATTACATGTTTGGTATTTTGGTTCTGACCTAGCCTTTATGATCCTGGCTTGCCAATTTTCTAAGTAATTTTATTATTTTTGAGATTTACTCATTTATAAATTTACCATAATGTGTATGCATATATTTCTTCTATTTATAGCCTTGTATCCCTATGACTTCTCAAATGTAGGTATTACAACCTTCATGATCAAGATTATTATATTTTCATATAGTCATTCAGTGGAAAGATAAGTCAAGGTATGTATATGGTACTTTTAGTTACTTTATTTTACTTTCAATATTTATTTCTATACTTAATTTGAATCATTGTTGTGTTGTTATGTTCTTTATCAAAGCACCATCACATGTTACACTATTGTGACACATGATGAGATTAAAGTAGGGCATATCTATACATATAATACTTTTAAATTTTATCACTTAATAAGACTTTATCTCTTGAAAGAAATTTTTTAGTTTCAATCTCTCTAAGTGCATTCCTTAAAGGGTGCATTAGGAAAAGGGTGGACAGACCATTAGTGCTTTACAAGAATGTTGGTTAACTATATCATACCTAAACCTAGTACAAATCATGATTATCCAAATCCTTAATAAATTATCCTCTCAATATCCCATAACTAATAAAATCTCATTTTTTCCACTAGATTATCCTTGATTGACCTATTTGAAAAAGTTACGACACACATTACACAATTAGGTCGTCCTAGGTTGACCTAGTTTGAGGCTGAACAATAACTTTTTAAAATTGGGTCATGTTGGGATAACCTTTTTGGATAATTTTTTTGAAGGATTTTGACCTATCCATTTATATAAATACAACCTTCATGTTAATCTAATAGAGAGGAACATTCATTTTTACATTATTTCAGCTCATCATTCTATTACATCTACATTTGAATGAGCCATTGCTTAGGGTTTGCCTTGGAGTAAATTTATCTTATGGGATTTATTATATGTAAGTAGGAATATTTTAGCTTATATATGATTTAAACTATAGTTTGATAGTTATGAATCCATAACAATATCTTTCAAAGCACCACTGGCTAAGGGGAGAGATTGAGACTCAATAAATTTGTCCAAAGGTAAGTATCTATAACTTTTGTTATTTCATTTTATAGATACATATTGCATAATGTAATAGGTTTGAATTTATAACTAATTATTTGGATTACCTATACATTTAAAACTTAATGTAGTTATAGTGTTTTATGAACTTTCCGTATTCCACCTTAGGTGATATAGGCCCCCATTTTCCTACCATGATCCATTATTTATTTTTTGTTTTAAACTACCCCCTTTATGCTATAAGATTTGATAACACAAGATTATATTTCATTTTATGCATTAGACCTAGCTAGGTTTATTTCATAATATAACTTGCCTAGAGGATTTAGAACCCTCTCTTTTAGTGTTGAGTGATAATTTTTCCTTTAGTTAGGCTTATCAAATCTAAATTTAGTCATGCTCCTAATATACAAAGTATTGCAATAGATTTTAGTTTATTACCTTTTCTAGCCTTGGATTTACTAAGCATTATAATTTTTAGATATATAAGAATTTTTTACATGCACTTTATACTCAGCTTTATATCTAACATATATGGTCCACACCTTACTATTCATATAGCAATGACCAAGCTAATGTATTTAACAAAACCATTTTAAATTCCTCATTAATATCATCAATGACATTGGTTGTGATTGGCATATATAACCTTATCCCACCTTGTGGGATTAATTCACTAATATCCATACACCCACATGATCTACTCCATATTCCCTAGTCTTTAGATCTAATTATATCCTACCCACTGATATTGATATTCCCTCATTGTGCATCTCATTTATGATAAATAATATCGGGTTTCATGATTATAGTATTTATATCTCCTTGATAAAATGACTGACAATATTTAATCATCTTAAGGCCTATCAAAATAGGATATTCCATAGTTACAACAAATGTATCAAATCCTAAAATTTTTAAATTGGATACCTTGTTCTACAGGAAATCAAAAGAAACACCAATGTTTATTGTGGTAACAAAGGGAAATTTAAACCTAATTGATTGGGTCCTTACATCATCACTTTCAAATATGGCTTAGTAGCTTATAGTTTGGATATATAATATGTGTGGGAACTTGATGAGCCCATTAATATCATGCATCTCAAGTGTTTATATTATTTAAAATTAGTTATTATCTATGAGTACCCCTCGACTTGGGGGAAATGTGTTTCCTTCCATACACATGTATTATGATCTCTCCCATCGTCAACAATTTCATTTCATATTTTAACCTTGGTGAAGACCTAAAATGACCTAATTTTATTGTAATGTTAATGTTATAACCATATAATAGACCCTTTGTATAAATAAATTATAATGAGATGTGGATAAGTATTTTATTAGGCCATGCAATCCTTGAAGATCTCCCATTTTGACTATTGATTCATTTATTATCCCATCTAAATTAACCTCCATCCTTAATGCTTGAGTGAATTTTACCTTTGATAGTATCCCTTATATTAAAATATCTAAAAAGTAACCTAAAAAATTATAAAATCCATAAAATAAAAAAATAAAAAGTAAAAAAAAATACACAGACACGAAATCCAACAATTAGTGTCTTGTCCTTTGTCAATCTTTAATCCCTAATCAATCTTACAAAAAATAATTTTAGATTAATGTCCCATTCATGCCCCTTCACGTATATTATTTAACAAGGCACATCCTAAAGTTTTTGATATCATTATTATTCATACATTGGATTAATAACTTGATTTATGAAAAATAATTTTCTTTTTTTTCTTTTTCAACCTTGTGTGTGTTGTTTTTGCATTGCTTATTTTTTTATTTTCTTTTTTTTGTGTCTAATTCAGACCTATGACATATGGAAAAAATGAAATTATGTTTTTATATATCATTGTTTGTTTTATCATGTGTTATATCAAAATAAGGTTTCTAAAATATTTGACATTATGTGCAAGACTAATGGCATATCCATATCCCTATAAACATATGTACACATCATATCCTAATCCATCATCCAATATAGTTATTCATAATTTTATTATTATCATTCCTAATCCATCATCATATCTAAATATCCCTCATTTCAATATTCATCCACATCATTCTTTAATCATTCATCATATTTTGGGACTCATCAACTAATTATTCATTCTCACTAACCCATTGTGTTTCATGGTAATAGCAGTGTTGTTCAATCATTGTATCATCGTTCAATTCTTATTTTATCTATATGTTAATCCTCATTTGCCCATTTTTTTTAATTTATTCATTTACCATTTATCAACATCAACCTCTAAAATATATAACATCCTTTATCAATTATCATCACATCATCACTCCATGCATTTGGTTAACTCTTTGGTTTATTATTTCACATTCATCCATAATCAATAAAAATTAAGGGTCACATATTATCCATTTAACCCATTACATATATATTTTTTCACAATCCACTCTCTTTCATATATCATTGATTGGGAATAATCCATATAATCAAAACATGAAAGCCTTAGTTCAACTAGTTAATCTTAGCCAACTACAACATCCATCATACCATCTATTTTTTCCATCATAGGAGTCACATTCATTAATCAATAATTTGAAACCACTTTCATCCTTTCACCCTCCATTCTAACTACCTATATACAGGTCATAAATATTTCTTCCTTTCTCAGACATACTCTCATTTTTAGAATCCATCCTTGTCCTAAATTTATGCATTCCCTCTTAAGTGGGAATGAAATACTCATTCATCATGTTAATAGGGAATATTAGTATGCCCCTTTTAGAGAGGATTTTTCATTCTTTAAAATTCTATTACTGTACCCATCATCTCATAATGTCTCCCTTTCAAAGAGGGGAAAATTTTATACACCTAAAATCTACCACTTTAGTGGCAACATTAACCTTTCATTATAAAATTCCATTCCAAACCCCAATTAAGCCATCATTCCATCACTAATCCCTTCATCTATGTCAAAACATGATCTAATCCACCATCACTATTCACCATTCACTATTTTGCACCATCCCTAATTATCCCTAATAATTCCTAATTCATCCTTAATCCCTTCATCCATGAAAAAACCAAATCTTAATCTTTTGCCGTTATTCACCATTCATTATTTTACGCCATCCCTAATCATCCCTAGATCATCCATAATCCCTTCATCCATGACAAACCCTAATCCCAATCAAATTCACAATTCACTATTCAATATTCAACATTTTCCTTAATCATCCCTCATCTTTCGTTAATCCCTAATCCCTTCAAACATGAAAAATCCTAATCATAATCTATCATCACTATTCACCATCTAATATTCATCACCTTCCAAAATCAATTAAGCATATTAAACTTTAACCTTCTCAATGCCACATAAGTTAATCTAGATTAATTAATTAGTTAATAATATTATCTATTTTATTAGTCTAATTAAAAAAACATGCAAAAAATATAATATATATATATTTTTAAACTCCATAAATAAAAAATAATCACATCACATTTTCATATCAAATCAATGATATCATAAAAAATGTGGACAAATCTCTCCAAAATCCAAAGAAAGAAGACAATTCATTACATCACATTTTCATCTCAAATGGATGACATCATCAATAATATGCACAAATCTCCCCAAAATCCAAGGTAAGGGAAAAAATCATGACACACCCATTCCTCATTCATGGCATGCCCATGCCCCTTCAACCTCCTTCATTTATGATCCAATCCACCATCTCATAAATTTTGAATTACTTAACTAAAAAAAATTATTAGTTAGATTCTTCTAATAATAAAATCCATGCATGAAAGTAAATAAAAGAATAAATATAATAACTATCATCACATCAATATAAATCCACATGATATGAGATAAGAATAAATCAATCCCACACCTTTATAAATTTAATCCTTCCACATATAACTCCCCTCATTGAGTTACCATCTCCCCTAATTCAATGTGGAATATGAATCATTACTAGCCATCGATCTTATATCAATATCAATGGTCCACATCATTCTTAAAAATATATAAATCTAACCATCCTTTATTCATTTAAATAAGCTTCCATATCATAACAAATATCTACCCAAAAAATCAACAAATATTCTCATCAAGTCATGAATCATACAAGACAATCATCAAATAAATAAGAAAACATAATTTTAGAGTACTTATGCAACTTTAATTAAAAAACCACAACCATCCTCTCTCCAAAAAGATATACATTATAAGGGAGGCATCTTCATGGTAAGTGAAGGTATGAATTTTTATCTTGCTTGCTTGATTTGAGGTGAATTTAAAATTTTATATTACAATTTTTATTTTGTGTTTAATTTATAAATTTCATGTTTACCCTAACATTTTTACATCCCTAATTATCACTAGTTTAGCCCTAATCCCAATTTGTCATCACTATTCATCATTCACTATTTTGCATTGTACCTACTCATCTTTAATCATACCCAATTCATCCATAATCCCTCTATCCATGGTAAACCCTAATCCTAATCCACTAACACTATTCACCATTAACTAATCATCACCTTCCCATAAATAATTAATTCTATTACATTTTGACCTTATCAATCCCAAATAAAATAATTTGAATTAATTAACTAGTTAATCATATTAGCTATTTGAATATTATAATTTATGATATACATATTTTCTAAAATACATAAATAAAAAATCATTACACCACCTTTTCATGTCAAATAAATTACATCATCAAGCATGTGGATAAATCTACCCAAATTCAAAGGTAAGGGGACAAATCATCATATCACCTTTTAATCTCAAAGCAATGACATGGTAAAGCATATGAAAAGTATCCCAAAAATTTAATGAAAGGGATAAAATCATTAAAAACCCATTCCTCATTATTTAAATGCACACACTCATCTAACCTCATTAATTTATAATCCAATCCCCACCTTATAAAATCTGGATTAATTAACTAGTGAATCATTATTAGTTAGTTGACTAGTTTAATAATAAAATCCATGCACCAAAATAAATATTTTCACATCATTAAAAATCAACATGACATTAGAAAACAATAAATCAATTCCACATTTTAATAAAATTAATCCTTACACATCCAAATCCTTTCATTCAATTCCCATATCCCCTCATTCAATGATGAATTTGACTCATTTATAGCCCTTAATCTTGGATCCAGATATATGGTCCACATCATTCTTATAAATATATAAATATAACCATCCTCCATAAATTCCAATAATATTCCATATCATAATGAAATTCTTCCCATGCAATCAACAAAGCTTCTCACCAATTCATCACCCATCCAAGCCAATCATCCAATCAACAAGGGGACATGCTACCATATTGATTACATGCATCCAACTAAGTAACTACATCCATTATATATATGATCAAATCCACATTAAAATGGATAAATCTTCATGGTAAATTAATTTATGTTGGTGTCTCTTACAAGCTCAATTTTAGGTGAATTTCATTTTTTAGATTATAAGTTTGTTTTTGTGTTGAATTTATAAGTTGCATGTTTATTCTAAATTTTTTGCATGCATATAATATGTCTTACACTATATGAAACTTAAATAATATCATATTTATACTCATACATGAGAAAAATTTCCTCTTCCCCATTTTAGGAGCATGTACATTTATTAGAAACCCATGTCCTACCATTATTTTTGAATTATTAGTGTAATACTCACTATGGATGCATATGCTTTTTATGTTATCCCTTAAGCCTATTTGAATTATCCCACATACATGGGAAATAGTATTTTTTATAATATATTTAGTTTTTAAGTAAGTTTTGAGGTCCAATGAAGGCATCCATGAATATTATTGTATTGAGCTTGCTCAAAATAGGTTGCCCCTTCAAAGTGGCCTATGATCTAAAGGTTATTTTGGGTTATTTTCCAATGTTCATTTCATTGTTCATTTATTTTCTATTTTTCATAAATATGTGAAGAATAATCCTCACATATGGTTTCAAATAATTTTCTTAGCATGCAGGTATATTTTGGAGTTTTTTTTTAACAGTGGTTTTCATAGAGCTGTGCCATTTATAGAAATATTTTTCCTTACCTCTAATTTATACATATTCATTATAGGTTTGGATAAGAGTAAATACCCCTCCACATAATTGTCATAAGTACTTCAGCATAATATATCAAATTCATTGTAGGGATTACCATAGGAACATGAAGTAGCTAGCCCATTGAGAGGACGTACCAGCAAAAAGGGAGATGATCCCATTGTAATTAACTAGTTTCCACCCATTAGGTGAACTAAGAGTTATCATTTAGGAGCAAATCTATGGATAGAAATTTTCTAGAGAGTGGTACTCATTAAAAAACATATGTGTCCATAAATACTCATTAAAACCATTAGTTATCCAAATAGACTTAGGGCCCATACCCAACATAACAATTTTAGAAGACCAACATCAGCATGGTCACAATTGAGAATAGTTAGTCACCGTACACTTACAAACATGATTTTGGTAGGATCATTTCTATTTTTTCACCATATCTCTCCCTCTATAATAATTATGACTCCAAAAATGTCCTATAAAACCTAAAATTCTATTATGTACATTTGTTTCCTTGAGGGTCCATATCTAAATTCCACTTCTATTAGCCAAAAATCTCATTTTTTTATTTTTGGGTTTTTCCATAACTTATTTAGTTTTTTCCTATTTATTAGAAACTTCCAAAATTATTAATTTCCATTTTATTCTCCTTTGTCCCTCTTAGACAATTTTTCTAGTTTTTCCATTATGATTCTAAAATCTCCCTTGCCTTTGTCAATACTAACCAGGAGGTGCAAAAAAACTAGTAAAACTACATTTACACATTCCTATTATGCCCAAATTAAAAAATTTACATACCAACCATATTTTATAATGAATTTTTGTATCCCTTTAAAAAAACAAAACACATTGATTATGGTATCCACCCATGCAGGCACAAAGATAATGGAGGAATAAATCACAATATTGAAAAACTAGGTCACTGAGTTAACCAATATGATTCATGGATTGAATCAAGAGAATAGTATTTTTATCAAAAAAATTTAGGAGTATTCTTTAGAGAATAGTTTCTCTTCTCCCCACACATCATGTGAGCCTAAGCTAGACTTTCCATCATTCAATATTACAGATATTGCAAAATAGATTATTAATTTGAGCAATTTTTCAACATTCACAATACATATTCTATCAAAAAAGTACTAATTGTTTCATTTCACTTAGAACAAGAAATACTCCAATGGTACTATTGGTATCTAAAGTTACCTAATTAACCTGATTGGATATCCTTTACATCCTTACTTATGGGTATGTTTGGTCCCTTAGCATGCGAGTACTTTATAGGCATCTCTCTAAACTCTATCAAATAGGCACCATTTATGATTATCAAATTGAATGTGAGAAACTAGATAATCACACTAAAGGGTTATCAAATTAATTGATCAAGATTTATTTTATTAGTGGCCTAAAAGATCCAATCCACTTGAAAGTGATTTTTTTTTGCCCAACAACATTATGGACACCTTAGGTCTAACTAATTTAGCATAAGATAAACTCTCAGTGTAGCGTTGACCCCCCACTTTCTCACCCATAAAGAACATAATGAAGTAATGACCAACCATGCCCATACCGATTGAGCACCTTACTAAGGCATAAATGTGGGCTCATAAGGAAAAAGTACTATGTAATAATTGTGATGATAAATGGGTTAAGGGTCATAGGTGCATCATATAAAATCTATACTTACTAGATGTAGAATCATTGATAGAGCAAGACAATGAGCCTACTATCTATGAATTTTAAGATGCTCAAGAAAAATAAATCCCCTCAAAGGACTTAATGGCTCAGGAGACTCAACCCAAGATATCTCTATATTCACTAAAATATGTTACCACCCCTTAAACCAAGAAGGTCAAAGGGTTCTTCAAAAATATCCCTCTCATAATCCTCATTGACTCTAGTAGCATAGACATCAAATTCTTATCACTATTATGTTGTAATTGTCAATTTAAGCAATATTTTTTGGCAATGCACAATCTGGGCCAAAATCACTAAAACGTGCTAAATCATTCGAACATGTCACATGCAGGTGTAGATTTAAGCTAATGTATCCCTAAATGGGGCAATGCATTTTGTGTTTATTATCTTTTATCAAATCATTTTGAGTCAAATTCTGACCATGCAAAATGACACTCTAGACCACTAAATTCTTCTAATTCGATAGAACACATCACGTGCATGTGTTACTCTACATCCATAATGCACTAATTGGGGTATCATTCTATACATAACTAACACCTTCTTTTGATTATATTCTATTCAAATTACAACTCAATAAAATGACATTTATGACTCAGTTAATTAAGCATGTAATAAAATTACAAAGAATTGTAGGAAATTAATAAAAAACCACTTAAGTAAATTAAACCAAATCAAAAGCCTAAGTGAGAATTTTATGAAATTTATAGAAAATATATTTATTGGAAATTCATTTTTCAAATCTACATCATCTTATGACATCATCAATGGGGTGGCATTCATATTCCATTAATGAAACAAATATTAGGATTAAGCTCTCCCATGCCTCATAAATGCCCTGTTATTCTAAATATTAATGGGAATATTAATAGCTTGTACCTACAAAATTGAATCAGTTTATGGCCACACATATTGATCTCAAGATGGATGGTCATGATTGATCCAAAACATTTTCATAAAACTATATATACAGGGCCTCACCATTGATTAAAAAATATTGAATTGTGTAATGTTATTATGCATAATTATCTTCATAAAACTTCACCTATTTGAAAAACTTAATCAAACTTGTGAGCCTAAGCCATTGGTGCACTAGGAAATGATGGAGAAGCATGTTACTCATCATTGATGTAGATTTAGAGCACCAAATCTAGGGAAAAACATGTTTTTTGGTTATTCTTGGAAGAAGGGATGTTACTTAGAAGGTTTGGTAGTATCCTTTTCTTAAATAGCTCTTAGAATTCACTAGAAACACCCCGTGATGGATTAAGTTTGATGTTTTAACTCTATATGCTTCTTTATAGATGTTTTACTGACTAACACATAGACTAACACATATTATAATCTTACTCTAAATTTTTGGCATGCTTAGTGCAACTTGCACATTACAAAATTCTTTATACCTTATAATTTTACATTCAAACCCTCTTTGAAGGTTGTTTTGCACTTTTTTTTCTTACATTTTACATTTCTATGAATTTTGAGACAAAGGTGGGATCGACCTAAAAAATGGTGGGATCTCTTTAGAAGTCATCAGGATCAACCTAAACATCAGTGAGATTGACCTCTAAAATGACATAAATGCATCCATGAATGATAGGAAACTTTATTTTCTCTCTATCTACCCATGTGTTTTATAGGATCAATGAAATTGCATTTCAAATCGGTGGGATTGCTTTGTTGAATGGTGGGAATGCACTACAGATCGATAGGATCACTCTATGTATTAGTGGGATCAACTTGTAAAATGATGAGATCATATTATAATATAAAATTATAGGTGATTTTATTTTATTTTTATCATTTCAGTAAAAATACCCTATACTTTAATGGGATTGCCTTGCTAATCAGTGATATCACCTTGTCACTTGGCAAGATCATAAAATGGGTATTTACTTTTCTCTATCTATTAGTGAGATCAATATTTGTAATAGAAAGAATGCATTTTTTAATGATAAAATAGATTTTTTGAGTGACAAGATTGACTTATACAAAAAATAAAGACTTAAAACAATAATCTAGAATTTTTTTCTAATAAATTCACACCCTGGTTTCAGACTTATAACATCTTGTTTGCAAGATTTAAGACACTTAGATTCCATTTCACAATGAATCAAATGGAAACTTCATTAAATACTTAATTTTTTTGTCATAAAATGAACACTCACACTATCTAAACACTCTTAATATTTATATTTTTATGCTTGTTTATTGAAGTGTTTGATTTTAGCAAAATGAGTGTTGCATGTATGCTCTCCCCTCATCCCCTTTAGGAAACTTGGGTGACAAAAAATTCTCATTATTTTCATTTTGTGCATTTTCCAAATGCATGAAAATAAATTTTCTAAGCCCCTCCCCAAATCCTTATGGATTGAGTGACCCCAAAATGACCATAAAGTCTTTTCACTTGTCTTTATTTTTATGTACTTTGGCTTGTAAAAGGGAGGTCATTGCCTCTGTATGGTTTCTCTAAGGAATAATTGAACCAATAATTCATCTCCCAGAATCATTAAAACCCCACTCCATCATGGGGTATATAAATTGATGGTAAGATATGGGTATTCTTGTTTTGAGAAATTAAAACAAGTTCTGTTAGTGGTTATCAACCTTGGACTGTAGGAGCAATTAGAACATCACACTATACTAAGTAATTGATGAATGTAGTGGTTGTGAAAAGTATAAAACCATTTCAAAATAAGTTAGTTGACATGAATCCAATTTACATGATCATATCTAGTTTTATCCATACTTAGGACCATATAAATACATGAAAATTTAGTTTTAGATAAACCCCATTTGTCATAGATATATTGTTGATGCAGGGTAAGTAGCCCAAAGTTCCATGTCACCATAAAAAATATTGAGAGAAGAGGGGGCATAAAAACCCTAATTTTCATATGCTTTTACTTATTGGATTAATAATTTAAAATCCCTCTCAATAGCATGTATATAGATAGAATTCAATAATACAATGTAACCTTGTCAATTTTAGGATTTAAGATGTTACACTCAAGTGTTTTTGTCATTTTGTCCTTGCTTGTTTTTTAGATTCTAAAACTATTTATGTTAAATCAAAACACATCAATAAACTAAACACATGTTATACACCATATCTATTGAATAAATAGGTGCTATGTTGGTCAAATCAAGTTCACATAGGTAGTCCATTGCACACTTCCAAGATGAGGCATTGCTCTACCCAATTTTTGGGTAATATTTACCTCATGTTAGTTTTATGATACCATTATGCCATCTTCATAGTACTATTTTGCTATCCAATTAAAAACCATTCAAATTAGATCTATTTTGACCCAAATCTATTTTGGGATCAATTGCTTATGTAAGGGTTCATTTTTGAACCTGCATACCTTTTGCAAGTCAAGTCATGCCAAATCAAGGTTTATTTTTTGAACACACATACTTATTATAATCTAATTCAATACAAGTAAGATTCATTTATAACTACATGTCATACCATACTTAATTTTACTGGACCAATACCACCCTTTCTACGGGTATCTTTTTTGGATTAATACTTCCCTTTTTGGGGGAATATTTTCTAGATTGATATCACCCTATTTGGGCATAATTTGTAATTACCAAATGAATCCATGATAATTTTAATACTATAACCTCATTCTACTCCCTTAACTTGCATGAGAAACCAAGGTCTACAGTGCTCAAAGGTTACCATTCTAGGTTATCTTCCTTTAGCTTGAATGAGCAACCAAGATCTACAATGCTCAAAGGTTACCATTCTAGGATATCCTTATTTAGCTTTAATAAGCAACCAAGCTTAGAAGTACTCAAAGGTTACCATTCTAGGTTATCCTCCTTTGACTTGCATGAGCAACCAAGCTCTATAGTACTCAAAAGTTACAATTCTAGGTTATCTTCCTTTAGTTTGCATGAGTAACTAGGTTAAGTAGTGCTTGAATTTTAGCATTCTAGGTTATCCTCCTTCAACTTGTGTAAGAAGCCAATCTCCATAATGCTTGAATGTTACCATTCAAGGTTCCTCTCCTTTGGCTTACTGAGCGACCAAGCTCCATAGTACCCAAGGGTCACTATTCTAGGCCCTCTTCCTTTGCCTTAGACTATCAACCAAGCTTTGAAGTTCCTAGTCATTACCATTATATGCTCATCACTAGTATTTATTGAACCCATCATTGAGGAACTTCAATTAGATGAGATATTCTTTATTGATACCTTATTCAATAATATAATTTTTAGAGAGCCCATTATTAAACCACAAGACATTTTTCACCCTATGTTAATCATTACCTAATTTAAAAAATTGGTGCCAATATTAAATCCATAATAAAACCAACCATTACCTCTTCAAGATCCATCTTTTAAAGACCACAATGTGTTCAAAATTTAACATTTTACAACCAGGTATAAACCAATACAATGATATTATTTTTGGAACACCCATTTGTGACAAGACAACCTATGATGAATCACCTTTAGACCCTCTCTCTTTTATCAAGTAACCTCATTGTGATAAGTTAGCCTTGGTAGATTTTCCTGTCAACCCTTTTATTTTTTTTGAAACACTTCCCTTTGAAAATCTAGTCTCCTTGGAATTATCTTTTGACTTTTTTCCCCTCATTGAGGAGTCTTATTTTGACAAGCCAGTCCTTATGGATTCATCCCTTGAGTTGTTCCCTCTATTTTAGTGGCTTCACCTAGACAAGAAAGTATATGTTGAAACCTTATTAGATGAATCTATTTTATAAAGCCCATTATGCCGTCACATGCCATTACTTATCCAATACCAAACATTGAACAAGACATCATTGTAGAAGCATCTATACTAGATGATGAATCATAATTGAAGTTAGGTTTTATTCTTGAAATGATATTAGATTTAGCATCAAAAGTAGAATAAACATCAGTATCAACATTAGATTAATAATCCCTTGAGTCAGAATCATATTCATAATTATAGTACATTTGTGGTTTTTACAATGTTAGTTATGCATGCCTTTCAAATCAATTTGAACATATTTGTGATCCTTCTACAATTTTTGAGGATGATTACTTCAACTTCAACACAATCTTTCCTATTATATTCTATGAGGATTATGTTGCATCTTTCCATTCCATTACCATTCCACATGCCATTAACACCACACAACATAGCCATTATATTGACATTCCACCTCCCACAAGTGTCAATTAGGACTGCTAGAATCACACCTTGTTGAATTGCATCTATGGCAACATATCAATTGTATAATATTAGGGGGTAAGACCACATTCATGTAGAAAGAGAAAAATATACTAGTGAAACGTTTCTAGAGGCACTAAAAGATAATTTCCAGGGACCAAGACCACATTGATGTGTATTGTTCCATACACAACTGGCACCTTCTTCTAATTATACTACAGTCCAATTATGACTTAGTAATATGGAATTTTTTATTAGGTTGATTAATTATGCAATAGATTTCCAAATATTTAAAGAAAATTAATCAAAAACCACTTAAATAAATTAAACCAAATCAAGCGCCTAAGTGAAAATTCCATGAAAGTTATTGAAAATCTATTTAATGGAAATTCATTTCTCAAATCTGCATCATCCTATGACATCATCAATGGGGTGGGATACATAGAAAATTAATGGAAAAAATATTAGGATTAAGCTCTCACATGACTTATCAATGCCCAATTCTTCTAAATATTAATGGGAATATTTATGGCTTGTCACTCCTAAATTGAATCAGTTCATGGACACACATCTTGGTTTCAAGATAGACAATCATAGTTGATCCTAAACTTTTTAAAAAAGCTATAAATATAGAGCCTCACCATTGATTAAAATATCTTGCATTACATAATGTTATTATGCAGAATTATCTTCACAAAACTTCACTTATTTGTAAAAATTGATCAATCTTATGAGACTAAGTCATTGATACAATAGGAAATGATGGAGGAGCATGATACTCATAATTTATGTAGACTTGGAGCACCAAATCTAGGGAAAACATGATTTTTGGCCACTCTTGGGAGGAGGGATGTTATTTGGAAGGTTTAGTAGTATTCCTTTCTCAAATATATCTTAGAATTTAATAGCAACACCCCATGGTGGAGTAAGCTTGATGATTTAGCTATATATTCTTCTTTATATATGTTTTCTTGACTAACACATGGACTAACACATCTCTTAATATTACTCTATAAGTAACACTCACAATTTTGTTGATATGTGCATTATTAAGCAAGAATATTAATTTATACACCCTTGTTCTAGATTTTAAGTCATGATTGATCATGGGGGACCATTTACATGTAAAGGTAAGTGTCAAAATATGCATATCATGATATATTATTACACTCTTTTCTCATATATGTTTTCCCTACCCTAAGGAGGATGTGATGTGGTCTTAAGGGCACAGTGGCTCCACACATTAGGACCTATACTATGAGACTTCTCTGAGATTTGGATGTAGTTTAAAAATAATGGCCAAAAGCACACCTTAAAAGGGTTCACATCATAATTTCCCATTTCATAGAAAAATTCTAAATAAAATCTCACATGGCGTCATTGAATAGCTAAATTCCATCTAACACCAAATTCCCACTACTACTAACTACCTTGCTAATTTACAAGTCATCCTTGACAAACATGTAACCATTTTTATAGTGATAGTTGGTTTTCAATTCATACTTTGAATATCATATTATGTCACTCCTTTTAAGAATCATCCCACCCAAAATTTATCCATACCCTTACCCCCATCTATAAAAGAGAGAGATTAAGCTACTAGTATGGGAACTCCTCAAGTCTAGAGTTATTTACCCTAGCATTAACTAATACTCCTCCCCAGTGTTTCTTTTCCATGAAAAATATGGATCATGACACCTTTGAAAACTTTTTTCCCCTTCACCACCTCATTATAAAATAAAAATTCCCAATTTGGGTCATTAATTAACTTCTTGATTAACTCCATGGGAAATTTTTTTTATCCAAATTAGCTATTCATTCAGGCTATCATCAAATCCATATGCATGATGATGTTATTATAAAGGTATCCTTAGGCATTCATTATTGTGACTATGAATTCTTGGTCATTAATTTGGACTTACAAATTCCCCTTCAACACTTTAGATGCTAATGAATAAAATCTTTCATCCTTTCTTTTGTCAATTTAATTTGATTTTCTTTGATGATATTTTTATCTATAACCACACATGGGTCAAGAATATCCAACATATTGATAGGGAATTACAACTTCTAATAGAAATTAAATTATGTTCCAAGTATTTCAAGTTTTTGGAAGCATAATTCACTAAAAGGAGGGGGTGAATCAATGACCTTAAAAACGTTTTCAACTATACTTTAACATTCATGAACTATGAGACAACAGAGTGATCTAGCAGTACATTAAGAACTAATCACATGAGCATGAAATAAGATCATAAAATATAGAACACATATATTAGTGGGAACCCCTCAAGGGGAAGAAAACCCACTAATATTTTCAAATGGACTATTTTCCTGTGTAACAAAAGATTAAATTCTATTGAGAACCAACTCAACTTGGAGACCCAACCCCAAACAGTCAAACACCCACTTTACTAGGCTTCAAAAAGCACCCACTTACAAGGAAGCATAAAATCCATTTGTGACTCATCAAAAACTTATCCACATCTAAATTTTGATCACCTTATAAAATTCTTGTTTCTTAATCAATAAATGATGGCCACACCTTTACTCATATGCTCTTTAATTTGAAGGGTCACTATCCTTCGCTTGTCTAATCCTTATCAAATATGATTAGATCATGTATGTCTAATATTCATATGTATACAACCTAAAAAATTATCATTATAATTATATACTTTCCTCAAAAAAATTTAAACTAATTTCAAGTTATTTTGTTTTCTCAGTCATGCATCACTTTTTTGCACATTGCTTACATGTTTCTTTGCTTGTCTAACCCTCATTAACTCTGATTAGACCATGTATCACTGATGTAGGCAACCTAAAAACTTCATGAATGCTTATATTATTACATATAAGGGTTTAAAACATGTTTCAAAACATTATTTTACTCATTCATCTTCTATTTTAATCTCTTATATGCATACCCTCTCTATGTACACAAATAGGCCTAAACTACCTTGTATATATACTAATCTCTTGTTCACATACCACATGGTCAGCCACACACCCTTAACCTATTATTTAATCCATATAATATATCATAGTAAATATTTTTAACATGTTTAAAATATAATTTGGATCTAAATTGGTCATCCATAACTCAGTTAGGCCTTATTTCTCTATTAGGACTCATGGAGACCTAATTGCATTAGGTTTGTTTAGTAACATGTAAAATTGATACCTTAGAAAATTTTAAACATCCATATAAATCAATATGATTTCATAAAAAAATTAAATAGATCCCATATAAAATTATTCAATAGTTACAAAACATTTAAGGTCCAACCACTTCATAATAACACTCTTTGGAGTTCACTATCTTATTAGGCTTGTGAGTACCAAAAGTCTATTTGATCTCTCTCATGTTTGATTACCTTAATGTCATTTAATAAATACATAAAAAAACATTTATAAGAAATATATTATCCTAAGTTAATATTCAATCATATATAATAATTTGACTTAATGACCAATATTGGTCTTACTAATCCTTTAGGTCTCATGGAGACGTACTTCATTGGGTCTGCTCTCTTAACATTAAGACTTGATATTCTTAAACCCAAATAGACTTATCCAAAACTAAAAAACCATTAAAAAACTTATTCAAATAAATATTTTTACCTCCTCCATTATTTTTTATATCTACATCATTTGTTCATACCTTGAAACCTTATTTAGGACAAACCACCCTATTAGGCCTCTATACAGTCAAAAAATTGTCTTGCAAGAATGAAGCTCAAACACACTTAATAAATTTACTCATGAAAAATTAAAAATGTATGCATGTAATAAATTAATTTTATATTTTACCCAAATTATTGGAATACCTTAACTCATATCATAAAGGCTGAAGACCATCTCTATAACTCACTCACTCAAAACTGCCAATTTACCTCAAAGACCAATCATGGTGACTTAGACCTCCAACACCTATGTAGAAAATTTTAATGAATCCTAATTCATGTATATGGTATTATGATATTTTTATAAAATCCTTAAATATAAATATCATATGTTCTAATGGAAAATATTGGTCATGCAGACCAATTTCTTGACCTTATATCACATAGTCTTATTTGAACTAGATAGGTCAACTTGTGAGAAACTTTTTAACCATACTCACTAACCTAAAAAACATTTTTAAGGAATTAAAATTACTTAAAATTAATAAATAAACACTTAATTTACTTTTTTTAATCAATCTGACATGTTGAGACCTACAAATTCATCTTCTCATCTCTGCCTGGGTTTTTCATTATTTACTTCATTAGGCTTGTTAGTGACTAGCCTACTTGGATCACCAAATTTGAACACATAAAGCCTATAAAATATAAATATAACATCATGTTCATGTATTATGAGTCTCTATCTTATTTTCCCATTAATTTTCTTTTCTTGACCAATGCAAATTTTGAGAGCTACAACTTATTGATAAATAAGCTTGTATTTGTGCATTTTCTCTCTCATATGACTAACCACCACCACTTGGAGGTACTTATGAGAGTTTAATACATAATAAAATATATTTTTTATGAATTTTAGACCATTATATTCTATTTTTAACAATATATTTTGCATTGGGTCCTTATTAGGGTTTTAGGGAGGTTTAACACAAGTTTTGGTGATAATGATTGTTCATAAAGAACTACCCCTTAAATACAAAACCAATTCCTATAGATATTATATAGTAACCTTACCCATATCTCATTAATATATTAGGTTCCCATTTATAAGTTACACATGCCAACAAACACCTGAAAGTCCTTCTTGGGTTTACATACCTTTATTATGTGCACTCGAGACCTCAAAACCACTTTCCATGTCTTTTACTATAAACCATGACCTAATAATTCATGATATTTCCTAAAATAAATTGACCTACCTATATAAATTATATCCTTCACATGTTCACCTTAAAAATCATCATGCTTTATTAGGCTAGGTAGGGCTAAAGAATGGTCTAGGTGTAGACCAAGATTGAAGGACCTACCTTCAAAGACTCACTTTGAAACACTTGTGAGTGTATCCACACCATATTATCATGCTCACACAAAATTAAAAACCTATAACATGCTTAATTTCAATAACCTCATCATGACACCAGCTCATACCTTCACCAAGCCATGATTAGGCTCAAGCTTCCAATGCACTTCACACCTTGATATGTTCCTTCCATGTCATGACTTCAAAAAAACATCAAAAAAGAATAAATAAAATATCACAAAACACTCATATCACTTCACTATTATATTTTAGATGACAACACTCTCTCAATAACCATAATGATAATTCTCTCTCAATGCTCATTTTCACATGGCATATCTTTGTTCATTCATTTCACTATGCTTCCTTCACATGGCTCACCATGAAACTCTTCATGTCATAACTATGCCACACTATGCACATACCTCTTCATATCATGACATCAATGACTTTTAAAGACCTCTGAATACATTATGCTTCCTATGCATACATTAGTTGTCTTCAAACAATATTTCATGACATGTACCTTTAATGCTCACAACATTCATCAATGACCCTAATCATGATAACTCTCATGATCACACTCTTATGTACCTTGACATATCACATACTTACCTCTATCCTTAGTCACCTTTGACCTCAACCTTCACAATATGCTTCTTCATGTCACATGTATTCAATATTGACATGATACAACTTTGATATCAACCTTGGCATCAATGACTTGTACTTTCATGCAACCATAATACACTAGTTTCCTTCAATTTCTCTCTTACCTTTAAATTGTCTCTTTCCTTCTAATTATCTCATGAGAACACACTCTCAAAAAGACACTTGTATACAAAATACTCACTCATCAACACTATCTTTATGACACTACCATGCTCAAGCACTTTACCAAATAAACCTTTGACATCAATGACAATAACATACCAATAAACTCCCCCTTTGTCATTGATGAAAAAAACCTTCAGAAACTTCTCTCAATAAGAAAGTTCTCCCTCATTTTGAAATTTATCCCCATTTGACATTAATTACAAAGAGATGCTTTCATCTTTATCCCCATGATGTAACTTCTTGGATCACACCTCTTGAAACAAACAAGATATCAACATTTCTTGAGTCTATGAAGCATTTTAAGCTTTCTCTTATGACTATTTATTTTTAAAATAGCCTCTTTATCCCTTTCTAATCTCTCTCCCCATTTTGGTAAAAATATCATATAGTATACAAACATACTCCCCCATTCTTCATGTATACCTTAATCACTTTATCCTTGATATAAACCTTTGATCCCTCATTAGGCCATCAGATATATTCTTATTTGACATATATATTCAAATGGACTTAGATACACAAGATCACTCACTTTCCTTTATGTACCTATTTTAACTTGGATTTGCACCCTCAAGGAAATTTTTAAATCTCCTCATCCACGTGGCATAATGGAAACTTATCTCTTACTATGGGTGACAATTTTATTGAGATGAATCTCTAGATAAGGGGCTAGTTCCCCTTGATGCAATTATTTGAAGTGCTCTCTAACCAATCAATTTGTGTATGAAAAGGGTTAAGGAAAATAAATAAGAAACCAAATGGTGATGCACTAATGTATAATTTCCTCTTAATTGACTGAAACTACTACTTGAAGACTAGCAAGGTGATTCTCACACAATACTCACAACTTAGGATTCATTGTTACATCAGTGTTTCATATGCTAGATTTGAGAAGGTGTATAATTCTTAGGAAGGGAATGAATGATCCCAAAGAGGGAAACAATCATGAACCACTTCTAGGATATCTCTACACTTAGAAAATAATATTATTAAAGACCTATAACAATCTCCTTTCTATAAATTGGTAAACCATCAAGAATACAAACTAGAAAATATAATCTTTTACTAGGCTAGACCAACAAGATTCAAGTCATTACTCAATATTATATCATATGAGTGGAAAAAACACTTGTATATTTCTTCAAGAGTTCTTTGAGTACAAATATGGTTTGATTTTTTCCAATAACCAATAGAGGCTCCTGAACAAGCCTAAAGAATGCATATATATATAACCTTTGGGAGGGAGGTCAAGCAAAGGGAGTCTAAGGGTCACTTGGAATTGTGTCTATATGAGATAATCAATTAAATTTGCATGTGGGAGAGAGGTGATCACAAAATTACATGTCACCAAATGAATCAATTACAATTGAATAAGTTACAATTGCACCAAATGAATCAATTATAATTGAATCAGTTACAATTGAACTAAATGCTCAGGACATTTTACCTCTATACACACCTTTAGGTTCTCATCGAGCCTTTTGACACCAATGGCTATTTTCCATAGTTTAAAATTAACTTTTTGTGGGTTATCATCCTTTTGGTATTTTCTTCAGACTTTTGTTTCCCTCAAACATCTTGTTTCCCTCAGACTTCTACTGAAAGAATTCATTCCTCAGACTTTTCCTTTAGACAATTCCATGGACAATTTGTTTTGAATAATCTTTCAGCCCTTTTCTAAAAGTACCTTTTTTTAAAAATGTGTCTGGGCCATCTCTCTAAGGAATTGACTCTTTTCAAAATCCTATAAATCACCCCTTCAGGTTGAGAAGTATCCTTTCATAACTCATATGTTATCCACCTTCTCGTGAAAACAATCTTTTTGACTTTTTTTAAGTGTCCTTTTAATTTTCTAAAAACACCCCTTCAGGAAAGTTGAAGTGCCCTTCAAAAAAAATTTAAAGTAACTTTGGAAAAAAATTGAAGAATCCTTCAGAAAAACTAAAGTCCCATTCAAAAAAGTTAAAGATGACTTTTTTTTAAGTTCCCTTCAAAAAATTTGAAAATGATCCCTTAGCCTAAAAAGGTCCTTTGAGGAAATTGTTCAGAGAATTTTCTTGAAGGAATTAATCTTCATCTTTAGGAAATTTATCTCAGACAAATTATCTAAAAGAATTAAGCACTTTGGCTGAATGAAAAGTCCAAAAAAATAACACTTTAGTCAAAAACAAAAGACCTAAAAGGGTTACTATGCAAAGACAGCAAAAGACCAAAACCAAACTTTTTGAAAAAATTGGACTTGTACATTTGTTTTAGGCTTTGTCTAGAATACTTCATCCAAATGAAACCTGCATACTAGACCTAGCCAAAGGTATAGACTTATATGGCTAAATTTTCAAATAGGGGTGCCCAATTTTGCCCTGAAGGGACAAAATTTGGTCAACAAATTAGTGACTCATAGGGGTAGTATGTTTGTTATACTGACTAGACCAGTAGCCAAATTAATCCATTAGGCATAGAGTCATCTAAGGACATTCAAACAAGAAAACATTATCCATGACTCAAAACCTTGAACAACACACTAGAAAAGAAGGAAAAATCATGCTATAAGACACAACATACAACAAGAAAAAAAAAACAAGACATAAAGCAAATCAAGACACAAGATAACTCACACATATGTGTAAGCACTTAGGTAATACAAGGAAATTAAGAAACTATGTATAAAGGAAAAGGAGAACCTTAGTAATAATGCTTTAGATATATCCCATTGACTAGGATATGTAGCTCCTTTGCATCCAACTTTGATATTTGGAAAGCATTGTGTTGTTTTCACTATGTGATCACATATGGGCCACTCCACAAAGCATCAAACTTTATGTGTCTTCTAGTCTTGGCCCTATCTTCATCCCATTTTAGGACAATGACTCCTTCTTTGATACTCCTTTTCAAGGATTTCTTGTCAAAATACTTCTTTTTTTGCTCTTGGTGATTTATCATCATGTGCATAGCTTGATTTCTTGCCTCTTCAAGCTCTTTTAACTAACATAACCTGACCTCCATGTTGTCATTCTCCATCAATTATAGCTGATAGGTAAGATCTAAATCTAGTAACTCAAGTGAGATAAGAATTCTATCTTCCCTTCCATAGGCAAGTGTATATGGTGAATTCCTAATTGCTCTCTTTGAGGTGATTCTATCAGCCCAAAGGGTTGTCTTCAACTTGGTGTGACAAGTCCTTTGATTCTCCTCCATTGTTCGCTTTATAATCCATATTAGATTCTTATTTATGGACACGACTAGTCCATTACCATAGGGGTAGTAGTTGGAGAAGGTACTAAGATAGATACCATGCTTTAAAGCCCATTCACGTGTTCTTGTTCCTAGGAAAGCTAAGGCATTGTCTAAGATTATTATCAAAGGAGATCCAAACCTTATTACTATACCTTAATAGAAGTCAAGGACTAAGTTTTCATGTGCCTCCCTAAAAACTATAGCCTCCAACCATCTTGTAAAATAATTAGTGATTGTCAAGAGCCACTTATGAATACTAATAGAAGGTGGATTAATTAGTCCTATGAAATCCAAACCCTATTACATGAAGGGTCACTCAACCTAGATTGGATGACGAGGCAAGGTGGCTTGATTTTATTTTCCATCAAAGAGATCACACTTTTGGCATTTCCTTACCCATGTGTGAGTGTCTTTAAACAAGCTAGGCCAAAAGTAACCAACCCTCATAATCTTATAAACTATGGTTCTTAGAGCAAAGTGACCACCAGCTAGTCCATCATAGAATTCAAATAATATTTTGTCAATTTGATCTAAATCAAGACACCTCAAAATCACACCTAAAGATTCATTCCTAAATAGCACTCCATCAACAAGGACACAAGGAATGGTTTAAATCCTAAATTACCTTCTTTTGGCCCTATCAAACCTTGTGAACACTCACTATTTTAAAGGAAGTGGATCACATACTATGCCTAACCTCTCATAAATGAAGGTGCAGCTATCATAGAATCATCATGAAGTACCAAAATATCTTATTTTTTCTCTTTCAAGTCTAAATCGAGATGCTCACATAGTCATTTTCTTTTCAGTAACTTGGTAGTTTTGATATCCACAATTGTATTCCATCACCCTTGTGATCTATCCTATCCTCTTTTTATTCAAATATATGCTCAACAAAAAGTTTTTCACACTAATATGAGGCAAAAAAATGTGAATCTTTTTCTTAGACAATATATGCTTGAATTTCTTTAAACTCCTTATAACTGAAATCACTTATTTCTCAACATATGTGTACCTTATTTCATATCCTTTCAAACCTTGACTAAATAAGGTAATAGGTTGTTCAAAATTTTCATCATTAGCTTGAGTAAGTATGGTAGAGATTACTTCTTCATTCCCAAAAGCATACAAGTTTTAATCTTTGGATAAGTTTGGACTTACAAGGGTAGGAGCTTTAGAAATGGCTTGCTTGATCTCCTCAAAACTTTCTTTCCTCCTTATCCAAATGAAAACCCCATCTTTCCTTAGCATGAAGGTCAAATGCTTGAATAGGTTAGCAGAATCAAAAATAAACCTCCTAATGAAATTGATCTTACCAAAGAAGCTTTGTATACCCTTCTTATTTTTAGCAAAAGACAATGCCAAGATGGCATTCACCCTTTCCAAATCAATGGACAAGCCTTTCCTGGAAATAATATGTCCCAGTAGTTTGCCTTCATGGATAGAAAACACACACTTTTTTGTATTTATAGAGATTCTAAACTCTCTACACATCTCAAAAATATGTCATAGGTAGTTCAAGTGATCTTTTTCATCCTTGGAAAAAAAATTTATATCATCAAGATACACCAACACAATGTCATTGATTAGTCCTTGAAAAACCATATCCATTACACATTAAAATCTAGATCCAACATTATACAACCCAAAAGTTAATTTTCCTATAAGCATATCTACCCCATTTAGTAGTAAAGGCTATCTTATACTAGTCACTTTCCTTTACCAGAATCTAATTATACCTAGAATACCCATCAAAGAGAGAAAACCTTTCACTACCAGCCACAACTTGCAAGATTTTTTCCATCGAAGGGAGTGTGTAATAATATTTCAAATACACTCTATTAAAGTCCCTAAAATCAACACACAATATTATTTCTCCATTATTTTTCCTAATAGCAACTAGGTTTGCTAACCAAGATGAATGCTTAATGGGAAAGGTGATTTTGGTCTCAATCAGTTTGGTGAGTTCTTTCCTCACAAAAGGCTCAATCTTAGGATTGATTAGAATTTGAATTTAATTAATAGGCTTATCATTCTCATCTAACTCTATATTATGTTGAGTTAAATATGGATCAAAACCTTTTAATTCACTATACTCCCATGCAAAGACATCAGAAAATTCTTTGCATAACTCAATGATAATATGCTTCTCTTCAATAACACATACCTTCACAAGTGTAAGAAATTTATCATTGAAAATATGATCCTTCTCATATTTTTCCTTCTTGGCATATATGATTACCTTCTCTTTCTTTATCTGGTCATTATCATTGAATATGCTATCAAGAGTGACTAGGCCTTTAGGAAGCTTGTTAGACTTTAATTGCTCAATCTGCCCTCCATATTGTTGCTATAGTTTAGATTGATTCCTAGAAGAAAACTCAGATTATTCCTATATAAAAAGTGTTATTTTTTGGTCACTATAAAACACATACCAATTAGTGACATTATCTAGTATGGAGAGCCTTACAACCACTTTTAGATGAGGTTGAATATTATCCTCTTTTATCCCTTTTGGAACATTAAACTGAGCTACAATTGCTACCAACATATCAAAATGATTTTTATCTTATCTTGAGATAGAATTTATGTTGAAGGATTTGAAATCTTCCACAATATCCCACACTCTATGCTTATAGGACTTAAACAAAGAGTTTTTTAATCAAATTATACCCTATAACCTGATTGATAACAAGATTTCTATCACTAAACACTTGTAATTCTTTGACACCTCTTTTCCTATCCCATTCAAGTCCATGAATAAGGGATTAATATTTTTATACATTATAGGTGCAAGAGATCTTAAATTTGAAGGTTGAAAAATACCTTTCCTTTGAAGGTGAAACCAACATTGCTCCACCACCGGCCCTAATCTTGCTTCTAGACCCATCAAAGTAGATATACCACAGGTCATTCACATCCTCACTCATCAAATTAGGCATGAAATAGTCCTTATCATGTATGTAATAGACTCTAAGACCATATTATTCAATAAACTTGTAAGGATCATGTTCATAGTTGTCATCTCCCCACTCATCTAAGAAAAAATAAGAAACTCCCTCAAGGGAAGATGATGGAGATTGGTCAATATGAAATTACTCTTCATCAATGATATCATAATTAACATTTAACACCTTAGGTGAGTAAGGTTCCATGTGATATGTATATGGATAGGTTCTAACTCAATCTTCACTTTAGTGCCATACTTTGTCCTAAACACCATGTAGGACTAATTGGCTACCAAATATCCACCTATCTTGGATGTGAAGTCTCTTGATAAGCAAAGAGAAAAATAAGGAGGAAAATATGCCACCACCACATCATGGTGAATTTAAAAGGTATTAAAATCATTAAGGATCAAATTTAAACCTTTAACTATCCCCAAAATCTTGGTTTGTGACCCATCCAATTGCAAAACTCCTTTAGTCATTGACTTGTACTTGAGGCCTAGCTTATCTGCTATGTATTTGGGCATAAATGATGTGCTTTTTCCACTATATATAATAAAATTATGAATCAATAAATCACCAATTATTATATATAGGTAAAAAGGAGGAGTCTTCTCATCTTTATTCACTTGACCATCCATTGATTGAGTTCTATTTACCAAAACCACATTATCATTTCTAGATGGGTCAGGCTATTTATCCAATCCATGTAATTCCTTTTGAAGTATATATTTATACCTTATTAATGTTAGATAATCCCATAATGAAATTTTCATATGAATATTCTTCATATAGTTCACCACATTAATGGAATGATTACTCGCATTGGGGTTCTCTTTATGAACATCGGTACCTTATGATGTAGCTTGTGGAGGTAGAGTTGTATTAGTTGGAATAAAGTTTAGAATCCTATAATTTTCTTTCACTTAAATAATTTTATTAGACCCACTTACCATAGGATATTATTCAAGATTCACAATATGTCCTTGATTGGCTCCTTGAGCTTCATCAACAACCCTGCTTTTGGACCTAGTATTAGAGACAACACTAGTATTCTGATTGCCTATATTTCATAAGTAATTAATGGCACAAAAATCACCCTCTAAATGATATATGAGGGTATCATCAGTCTAAGGTTTTCCATTTTCCACCCCTCATTGCATATATCCTTTAAAATTCAAAATTGGCAAAGATTGATTACCTTGCATTACTATGCCTTTATTTTGTAACTCATTTGTAGAAGCAACATGTTCTTGGCCTTGTTCAAAAGATGGATAGTATGGTTGTTATCGAACTAGATTATTTTGAGTGGGAACAATATCCTTAGAGGATGAGGGAAAATTTGGATTATATATTTGAAGAGGCCTAGTATGAGTGCTTTGACCTTATCCTTGCGTACTGCCTTGAAAATGTGGTCTATTATTTTGTCTAAACTAGTTATAGGACTGGTATGGTCTATAAATTTGAGATTATTATCTTTTGATGGAAACTAACTCATTCTTAACACTTTAAAACAAACTCTTGACCTCATGGATCTCATTGGAAGGCACTATAGTAGATTCATCATGACTAGACAAAGGGGCTACTGTAGGCAATGCAACTTGACTAGGAGAGTGCATATCAAGGAATAGTGGCATTGGAGGTCTAGAGGCTATCTTTCCTACTTAGATGAGGCAATTCTTAGAATTTATGGCTAAGTCATATGTAGCAGGCAATGTGTTCCCCCCCATATATTGAATCATCATGGCAATGTCACTATTTAATGCCTTCAAAAAGTACAAAAATCCATAGTTTAGGGTAGGTCTCATAAGGGTTGGGATCATATCCCATGTTTTTTGGAACCTAGTATTAAAATATTTCATGAATTCATGAGGTACCCTCTTAATGTTAGTCAATTACATAGCTAGAGATAGATGGTCACTCTTCTCCCCAAACCTATTAGTCAATAAACCTCCCAATTTATCCCATGAGCTAACGGAATTATGAGCTAAGGTACCATACCAATCCAAAACATTGCCTTTGAAGGATAAAGGCAAAAATATGATAGCCATATTTTCTTGGGTAATATTATGGATATTAAAAAAGTTTTCTATGTTTCTAATATGCTCAATGGCAATAATAGGACCATCCCCACTAAAAGATGGAACACTCTTAAGGGATGCTCCTAGAATTTGATCATATTGGGCAAGATTCAAGGGAGATGAAATAGTGAAAGGCATAAAAGGTTGACACCTAGCCATATCAAGAATCTCACTATAGATGCCAATAATAATATGCAACACAAATTTGGAAGGTTTAAACACAAAATCTCACTTATAAGGATGAGTGTTTACAAACCTAAAACTTTTGGTGGAGTATAGCGGTAGTTACACAAAATCAAAAGGTGTCTATTTAGCAATAAATCTAGTGATCACCTTTGGGATGGAAAATAGGACTGATCATCAACCAAAGACTTGGATTCTTTAATGGAGTCACCAGGTACTAGATGTAGATGTTTCTTTCATCTTTGACTATGCCAAGATCAGCACCAATCTTGAACAATATTCTAGGACTTTTAGTCCCATTGAGCATGCCAAAAACTATTTTCACTTGGATTCACACCCTCAATGAAATCCTTAGCTATCTTCATCCAAGTGGCACAATGGAAACATCTCTCTTACTATGGGTGATAATTTTATTGAGATGAATCTCTAGATAAGGGGCTAGTTTCCATTGAATAAATTCTTTGAAGTACTCTCTAACCTATCAATTTGTGTATGAAAAAGTTTAAGGAAAAAACTAAGAAACCAAATGATGATGCACCAATGTATAATTTCCTCTCAATTTACTAAAACTACTAATTGAAAATTAGTAAGGTGATTCTCACGTAATACTCACAACTTAGGATTCACTATTACATCAATGTTTCATATGCTAGATTCGAGAAGGTATATGATTCTTAGGAAGGGAATGAATAATCCCAAAGAGGGACACAATCATGAACCACTTCTAGGATATCTATACACTTAGAAAATAATACCAGCAAAGACATTAACAATCTCCTTTCTACAAATTGGTAGACCATCAAGAATACAAATGAAAAAAGATAATCTTTTACTAGGCTAGACCAACAAGATTCAAGTCATTACTCAATATTATAGCATATGAGTGGCAACAACACTTGTATATTTATTCAAGATTTATTTAAGTATAAATTTGGTCAGAGTTTCCCAATAACTAGTAGAGGCTCCTGAATAAGCCAAAATAATTCATATATATATATATATATATATATATATATATATATCTTTTGGGGGGAGGTTAAGCAAAGAGTCTAAGGGCCACTTGGACATGTGCCTATATGAGAGAATCAATTACATTTTCATGTGGGAGAGAGGTGGGTAAACTATGCCATGTCACCAAATGAATCAATTATAATTGAATAAGTTACAATTGTACCAAATGAATCAGTTACAATTGAATTAGTTTTGATTGAACTAAATGCTTAAGACATTTTACCATTTGTTACCTCTATACTTACCTTCAGGTTCCTATTGAGCCTTTTGACACCAATGGCTATTTTCCATATTTTTAAATTGACTTTTTTTAGGCCATCATCCTTCAAGTATTTTCTTTGAACTTTTATTTCCCTCAAAATTCTTATTTCCCTAGGATTTATCCTAAAAGAATTCATTCCTCAAACTTTTCCTTTAGATAATTCCATGGACAATTTTTTTTGAACAATCTTTCAGGCTTTTTCAAAAAGTACATTTTCAAAAAAATGTGTCTGGGCCATCTCTCTAAGGAATTGACTCTTTTCAAAATCTTGAAAATTACCCATTTGACTTGAGAAGTATCCTTTTGAAAATTTTGTTTGATCCACCTTCTCGTAAAAATAATCTTTCAGAATTTTTGTAAGTGTCCTTTTGGCTTTCTGAAAATGCCCCTTCAAGAAAGTTGAAGTTCCCTTCAGACTTTTTGTAAATTACCTTTGGAAAAAACTGAAGTGCCCTTTGGAAAAATTGAAGTGCCCTTCAAAAAATTTAAAGATGACATTTTTTTGAAGTGCCCTTCAAAAAAGTTGAAAATGATCCCTTAGCCTGAAAAAGTCCTTTGGGGAAATTGTTTAGATAGTTTTCCTCAAGGAATTGGTCTTCATCTTCAATAAATTTGTCTCAAAAAATTTGTCTAAAAGAATTCATCACTTTGGTCGAATGAAAACTCTAAAAAATTAACAATGTAGTCAAAAACAAAAGACCTAAAAGGATTACTATGCAAAATCTTAGCAAAAGACCATAACCAAACTTTCAAAAAGAATTGGACTTGTATATTTTTTGTGGGATTTATATAAAACACTTCTTCTGAATGAAACTTGAATACTGGACCTATCCAAAGGTATAGACTTAGGAAGCTAAGTTTTCAAATAGGGGTGCCTAATTTTGGCCTGAAGGGCCAAAACTTGGTCAATAGTACCTTGATGCTACAGATATGGATAATATCATTCTTCATTTCCCTAATCCATCTTCACAAACATTCATCATACTCTCATCCTTGGCCACATTCCTCAACTTATCTTCATGTTTCTGTATACCTTCTTTTACATAGACTATTACTCATCTGCTCTTGAAGCTAATGAATCATTTGATTAGATCCCCCTTTGTCCTCATAGCTTTTTCTCATCATATGAGTCATTAGGACTCACATGCACTTCTCAACATGTATACAAGAACCTTGTCATTGGATCACACTAGTAGCACTTCCCACATTACATGTATGTTTTTTTATTCTACCTATGATAGGTCTATGCATGCACTTTTATAATTCTCACTTATTTTTATTGTGTTATGCCCTCCTTGGACCTATTTTATCAGTAGTGACATTGTAGATAATGAATCCTCATTCTTCACATTCCTTGAGTCATGAAAATTGACTTGATCAACTCACATTGATCTCCAACATGATGTATACAATCTACTAGAGTACAATTAGATTTTTTATTACCTCTCACTTTACCTAGATTCTAATCAACTACACAAAATTTCATCATGTTTTTGGCTCTATCAAAAATATCCAACTTGTATCTATGACAATATTGGTCTTGTAGACCAATCCATATTCCATATATCTCTAGACATAATCATATGCTTAGACTTATATTCCATACCATGACTCCTCATGAACTAATGTCTAGAAACAATGCTCATACTAACCAAAACCCATTTCACCTTGTCATATACATTCAAGCTACAAAGAAAACAACTTATAACTATAACATAGAAAACTTGAAAGCCTTTCAACACATATCCTTATTCAACTAAAATCTCATGCTTCTACTTATCAAAGAGTATCTCCATGAAGCCTAATAGAGTCACCCCTTTCCATAGTGCTCTCAAAACACCATAAAATCAAGATATTCCTAGATCTCCAAACCACTATTCTCATCCATCTTGTAATTATGATATTAATATTCCTTCATTATAATCCACTTAGGCTTGAGTGAAGCATTCAACTCATCCACATTTTCATCTTTATTATTCTCTTTTGATCCTTGTTCTACCTTATAAAATAATCCATCTTGAATCTTGGGCTCAATATGATGAGTCCTAACTTTCTTTGGCTTCCATACCAGTGTTTGATTGCTCTCATGCACTCTAGGAGCTCCATATACCTTGTTAAGTCTCAAGGCCTTCTAGCTCTATTAGGATAAAATCTTGAAATGTGTTCCATATTATGAAAACTATAGTAAACAACATTATTTTACTTATCTCTTGATTGATCACTCATTCTCCCATGGTCCCATGATAACTCATCCATTGAGATCATTTTACAATCACTTGCTTTATGACCAAAGTTATGACAAGCAAAACAATAACCATTAAAAGAATTAGAATAACTCATTTCATTGGGTTGCCTGATTGGTCTCTTCATTTTGAATTTAATGTTCATACTCTTTACTTGTTCTAGCTTCTCACACTCTTTCTCAAGCTTTCTCACCCTTTCTATGAGTTGTTCATGCTCAACCTTCAAGTAATCTAGCTCTATCTTCAACTGATCATACTCAATTTATTTTTATCTAAACTTTGTATTAACACTTTTTAACTAATTTCTAATATTATTGATGGTTTTATCATCCCTTTAAAATTATTTGAACATGTCACTCTTTAAGGTACATATGTGTTCTTGAAGATCTTTGACCATATATCTCAACTCATGCTTCCTCTTCTTTTGTTTCTTTAAATCATTTAGGGAATTTATGATCTCAGATTCAAGGTCTACTTAATCTTCTACTTATTCACTATCAGATTAGATTTATTCATCATACATGGTGTCTTCTTCTTTAGACTTACTTCTACTCCCAAATATTTCTACCATAGGCAATACTTCTTCCACTTGATCACTAGACATATTGTGCTTTTTAGGATCACCTTAAATATGTTATGCCTACTTCAAAGGACCTTGATATGATACTAATAGTTGGAATCACAATTCATTTATGGGTTGGGGTGTTGAATTAGTGACCTTATAAACTTTTTCAACTATACTCTAACATTCATGAACTATGAAAGCAACATAGTGATCTAGTGGTGCATTAAGAACCAATCACATGAACATGAAATAAGAGCATAACACATAGAACAATTATATGAGTGGAAAACCCTCAAGGGGAATAAAATCCATTGATATCTACAAATGGACTATTTTCTTATGAAACAAAAAATCAAATTCTATTAAGCACCAACTCAACTTGATCACCAACCCCAAATAGTCAAGCATCCACTTACAAGGAAGCATAAAATCCCTATGTGAGTTAAAACTAACTTATCCACATAGGAAATTTAATCACCTTATGAATTTATTTTTTATCAATAAATAAATGATGACCACACCTCTACTCTTCTTCTATTCAATCTCAAGGATCACTTTCTTTCACTTGCCTAATCTTCATCAAATCTGATTAGATCATGTATACATGATATTCATATGTAGACAACCTATAAACTTATCATGTATACCTATATACTCTCCTATGAATTTTTTCAACTCATTTCAAGGATATCTTATACTCAACCATGCATCATCTTTTTCGCTCATTGCTTACATGTTTCTTTGTTTGTCTAGCCCTCATCAACTCTAATTAGACCATGTATCAATGATGTAGGCAACTTAAAAACTTCATGAATGATTATATTATTTATTATTAGGGTTTAAAACATGTTTAAAAACATTAATATACCCATTCATCTTATTTTTTACTCATTTATTTGCATACTCACTCCATGCACACAAATAGGCCTAAACTACCTTGTATATATACTAATCTCATGTTCACATACCACTTGGTTAGCCACACACCATTAACCTCTTATTTTTACCATATATTATATCTTTTGACATATTTTTAACATGTTTAAATCATATTTTGGATCTATCTTGGTCATCCATAACTCAATTCATCCTTATTTCTCTATTAGGACTTATGGAGACCTAATTACATTAGGTTTGTTTAGTAATGTGTAAACTTGATCCCTTGGAACATTTTCCACCTCCATATATGTCAATATTATTTCAAAAAAAAAACTCAAATATAGCCCATATAAAATTATCCAAGCTTTATAGAACATTTTAGGTCTAACCACTTCATAATAACACTCTTTAGAGTTCACTATCTTATTAGGCTTGTGAGTACCAAAAGTCTATTTGATCTCTCTCATGTTTGATTACCTTAATCTCATGTAATCAAGACATAAAAATAATTTTTATAAGAACTATATTATCCTAAGTTCATATTCAATCATATAGAATAATCTGACTTAATGACCAACAATGGTCTTACTCATCCTTTAAGTCTCATGGAGACCTACTTCATTAGGTCTGCTCTCTTAGCATTAAGACTTGATCTTCTTGGACCCAGATTGACCTATCAAATAATAAAAAACCATTAAAAATTTATTAAAATAACTATTCTTACCTCATCTATTATTTTTTATATCTGCATCCTTTGTCCATACCTTGAAACCTTCTTTAGGACAAACTACCCTATTAGACCTGTGTATAGCCAAAAACATATCTTGCAAGAATGAAGATCAAACACACTTAAAAAACTTAATCATGAAAAATTAAACATGTATATATATATAATAAATTATTTAAATATGATCCCAACATTCTTGGAATACCTTCACTTAGATCATAAAGGCTTGATATTATCTCTACAACTTATTCAAAACTACCAATTTACCTCAAAGACTAGTCATGGTGAATTAGACCTCCAACATCTATGTAGACACTTTTCATGATTCTTGATGCATATAGATAGTCCTATGATATATCTATATTGTACTTAAATATAAATACCATATGTTCTAATGTCAAATATTGGTCTTGTAGATCAATTTCTTGACTTTATATCACACAATCTTATCTAAATCAGACAAGTCAACTTGTGAACAAATTTTTCACCATATTCAATAACATAAAATAATTATTTAAATATTTTAAATGAATTAAAAGTAATAAATAATTTCTAAATTTATTTTTTTGCATCACTCTAGCATGATTAGACCCACAAATTCATCTTCTCATCTCTACCTATGTTTTTTCATTGTTTACTTCATTAGGCCTATTAGTGACTAGCCTACTTGGATCACCAAATTTGAACACCTAAATTTTAAAAAATTTATATAAAAAATCATGGGCATTTATTATGATTCTTCATCATCTTTTCCCATTCATTTAATTTCCTTGACAAATGTAACTTTTGATAACTACAACTTCTTGACAAATAAATTTGTATTTGTGTATTTTCTCTCTCATATGACTAACCACCACCAACTAGAGGTACATGAGAGAGTTAACTACATGATTTAATAGTTTTTATATTAATTTTAGATAATTATGAACTATTTTGAATAATATATTTCACATTGGGTCCTTATTAGGGTTTTAAGGAAGTTTAACATAGGTTTTGGTGTTAATGATTATTCATAAATAAATACCCGTTAAATCCAAAATTAATGCATGTATATCTTATATAATAACCTTATCCATATATATTTAATATCTTATGTTCCCATGTAGAGGTTACACATGATAATGAACACCTAAAAGTCCTTCTTGGGTTTACATACCTTCATTCTATGCACTTAAGAGACCTCAAAACCAGTTTTCATGCCTTTTCATATAAATCATAACCTCATACTTCATGATCACTCCTATAAAAAAATTAAATACCTCTATTCATTCTCTCTTTCATCCCTTCACCTTGAATTTTGATCCTCATACCTCAATAGGCTAGGTAGGGCTAAAGAATGGTCTAGGTGTTGACCAAGACTAAAGGACCTACCTTTAAAGGCTCACTTTATAACACTTATGATTAAATAAACACCTTATTATCATGATTACACAACCTTAAAAACCTATCACATTCCTATTTTCACTCACCTGATCATGCCACCAACTCATACCTTCACCATGTTATGACTAGGCTCAATATTCTAATAAACTTGACACCTTGACCTATTTCTTCCATGTCATGACTTCAACAAAAAATAAAATAAGTAAACATAAAACATCACAACACACTAATATCATTAAACCATTCTCTTTTTGATGGTAACACTCTCTTAAAATCCTCAATGATAATTCTCTCTTAATGCTCATTGTCACATCACATACCTTTGTTCATTAAGTTCACTATGCTTCCTTCACATGGCTCACCCTTAAACTCTTAAATTCATGAATATGACACACTATGCACATAAATTAATCTATACATAACTATTCATATCATGACATCAATGACTTATATAGGCCTCTTCAAACACTATGCTTGATATACAAACATTAGTTGTATTCAAATAATCTTCCATGACCTATACCTTCCATGCTCACAGCATTCATGGATGACCTTATTCATGACAAATCTAATGATCACACTCTTATGTACATTGAAATATAACATAATTCCATCTATCCTTGGTTACCTTTGACCACAACCTTCACAAGATGCTTTTTGATATCACACATAGTCAATCTTGACATGATACATCTTTAACATCAACCTTGACATCAATGACATGTACTTTCATGCAACCATAATACATTATTTTCCTTAAAATTCTCTCTTTCCTTTAAATTATCTCATGAGATCACACTCTCAAAAGGCTACTCATATCCACAATACTCACTCACTAATCAACACTCTCTTTATGCCACTAGCATGCCCAAGCACTTGACCAAATAGACCTTTTACATCAATGACAACAACATGCCAACACATGTGTTACTTATATCAATACAAAGTTTAATATATAGGGCACATTTTTTTATCTCATGGGATCCAAATGGATCCAAAAAAATTAGTACCATGTAGTATTGGCCTCAATCAACAACCCTCAAGAGCCTTCATGGCTTCCTAAGCGTTACTAGACACTACCATAAGTTTTTCAATGATTATGGAAATATTTTGGCTCCCTTGATTTTTTGATTAAATAAGAATGTATTCACATGGGATATCATAAATTACTAGGCATTCATGGTACTCAAACAAGGCATTTAGCACACTAGTTTTGGCCATACCAAACTTCACCAAAAATTTCACCATCGAAAGCGATTCCTATGACAATGTCTTGTGTGTTTTTCTTCTCCAAGAGGGTTGTCCCATTGATTTAAATATAAAATCCCTTTTTAGAAAAAAAATTGGCTTTGTCTAAATATAAAAAGGAAGTGATGGAAATTCTACATGTAGTACAAAATGACAACCATACTTACTTGGGAATCATTTTTGCATCAAAACCAATCACCAGAGTTTGAATGTTTCCTGTAACAATGGGTCTCATCACCAGGACAATAGAAATGGGTTAAAAATTCATTGTGTATGACTATGAGATCACTTATAAGAAGGGTAAAGATAATGTCATGGTGGATTCTCTCTCATGCTCATTCAAGGACTAGACTTCCCTTTTTTCCATCTCCATACCCATTCCAAACTAGTTGGAATATGTACATTAAGGGTATGCAAATTATTCGTCCTTACACCACATCATTCAAAAATTATACATTAACCCATCTTTATTACCACATTGCTCATGGGATGTTATTTTTCTATAATATAATGGTCATCTGGTGCTTCCCTATAGCATAGACCTTCATCAAGTTGTATTATATGAAATCCATGCATCTCCATCAATAGGGCACTCAAGTTTTCTCAAAACATATAAGTGGGCACATCATAACTTATTTTGGAATGGGATTAAAGGGGAAATTAAATATATGGTGTCTAAATGTCATACCTATCAATGGAAAAAGGTGAAATAATAGTGATTCCTAGTTTTCTTGATCCCTTGCACATTCCAAATAGAATATGGAAAAAATATTTCAATGGATTTCATTAAGGGACTCCATAAATATAGAGGAAAAATAATGATACTAGTTTTGGTAGGCCACCTCTCCAAATATAGTCATTTTTGTGTTCTTATATATCCATATACAACCTCCATAGTCACACATTTTTTCTTAGATCAGATCATTCATACTCATGGCATCCTTATTCAATCATCTTTGATCATGATACGACTTTCAATAGCCATTTTTGGATGGGTCTATTATAACACACATACACATAAATAATAATGAGATTTGAGTATCACCCCAAAATAGATGTTCAAAAATAAATTGTCAATAAATGATTAGAAACATTCTTTCATTATTTTACTTTGAAATAACAAAAATAGTGGGCAAAGTGGCTTCCCCTCATAGAATGGTGATAAAATACCTCCTACCAAACTTATATTAAAATGAATCTATATGAAAGAGTTTATGGTCAGGCACCCCCAATAATTATCCCATATACTAATGATAATTCATTGGTTCAAGTTATTGACCCTAATCTCTAACATCAAGATCAGATTCGTGTACCATATAGGATAATCTCCATCTGACATAGAACTAAATCAAGTAGTATGTTGATCAACACCACTATGAGTGTACCTTTTATCCCTATAAATAAAAATCCATCATAATCTTGATCTAAATTTTTATGGGATATATAAGGTTCTCCATTAGAATGGGTTTGTTACTTACAAGTTAGAGCTTCTACCTTCCTCCCAAGTTCACCCAATCTTTCATGTCTCTATTTTGAATAAATTTATTAGAACCACCATTTGAGTGAAAATAATTCTATTAAAACTTGATAATGAAGGCTCCATCCTTATTGAGCCAAAATAAGTCTTAGACATGCACACCTACTAACTTCACTCTTGCTCAATCACAAAATTATTAATTTAGTGGCAAGGCAAGTAACTAGAAGATGAAACATGGGAACCACTATTACAAATTCAAAAACAATTCCCACATCTAAAACTTTGAGGATAAAATTTTTTTGTAAGGGGGAGGGGATGTTAGAAACCCATGTTTGATACAAGAACATCTAGGATGTAAGGTAAATATTGCATCACTATAAATAATATTTTTTTCTTTGAATTTTATTTTATAGGTTTATTACTTTAGTTAGATAATAGGTTGAAGTTTTCCATGGTTTACTATTGTTTGAATCTTTTGAAGGATAAAATAGTAACATGATATTTTTAGTAAGATGGTATTTGTGCATGTATGGACATGAATTTTTACACATAATATGTCATATATCACCTCACAAGCTTTTGGATATAAAAAATGGTTCGTCAATTAGATGCCTAGTTCAAAATGTATTTCTCTCATAAGTTATGGGTGACTCTAGAAGGGAAAGGAATGTTATTGTTCTAGAAATTAGAAATGAAACTTACCAAAGTGGGGCATGGATTTTTAGGTGAAGTGAATGATGATTTTCTAAGGAAACTTACCAGTTTTGAGTATAATTATCTAGGAGAGGATAATGATGAGGTTTTAAGGAAACTTACTAAGTTAGGTTGCATGCTTGTCCTCAAGATAAGTGGGAAGGAAACTTACTAAGTTATGTTTCATGTTTATCTTCAAGTTAAATAGGTCACATTTGGGAAAGTTTTAAGTAGAAACTAAAGATAGAAAATTCAAGATCTAAGAAAATATAAGGCAAGTGGATAAAGACAGAGACTAGCAGATTCTTCTAACTCATGTCATATTTCCACAAATCAAAGAACCTTGATTTTGGTGCCACTCTTGGGCCTCTTGTGTATTAATATGCCATAATTTCATTCTGAGAGGATATTTTGTCCACTTAAACAAATTATTGGACTTTTCATTTTCATTTTTTAATAAGAAAAAAAGGTTATAGGAGATCCTGATCAAGTTAGGCTATTGAGGGCCATTTCCAAGATTAGAAAAATGCCAAAGCTTAAATTTTTTACATATTCTATAAATATTAACCTAGAAGAGTTGATCAATTAGATCAATGAGATGGAGGAATAATTTGAATATGAAGATGTGTAAAATCCTTAAAGAGTCAAATTTTTAAGTACCAAGATAAAATTTTGTGCTAATGTCTGATGGAAGGAAGTTTAGTTAGCGATAAATTAGAGAGGAAAAGAGAAGATCAACAAATGGGATATAATGGTGGATAGATTGAAGAGAAAATTTATTCCTATATATTATGAGTTAGAGTTGTTGGAAAAGTTATAAGGTTTAAAACAATCTAATATCACTATTAACAATTATATAGAGGAGTTTTACAAGATCATTATCAGAATAAGCCATTGAGAGGTAAAAAATTAGAAGGTATCATGTTACATTAATGGGTTGAGGCTAAACCTTCAAGAGGATCTGAGTCTAGTCAAAATGACTACCATAGAATATGCAAACTAATTTTCCATGAAGGTAGAGAAGAAGATAAATAAAAGATTTAAAATCAAACAAAGAGGAAGTGGCCATGGTGGAAATACTGGTGAAAGATCCTATAGAGGATAAAATGAAGATCAAAAGAATAATGAAGAAGAACCAATTAGAGTCAAAGAGAAGGTAATCCCTACCACATTCGATACCAAAGTAATGGTGAACAAAGAGGAAGAGGAGGTTTTAGAGGAACCTATTTCCAATGTGGATAAGAGGGAGATCAAGCTTACAAGTGTCCCTAACATCAAGGAAAGATAAATAGAAGAACAAAAGGTAATGCATAGTTGCACATATACATGAAGATGCTCAATCTAAACATTTTGAAGATGATAAAAGAGGGGAATATCTTATCATAAGGAGAGTCTTTTTGAATGAATATATAGAACCAGTCTAGAGAAAGATTTCATTCTGAATGGGATGCAAATCTAGAGGTAAATGTTGTGAAATTATTATTGATAGTGGTAGTAATGATAACCTAGTTTTACAGGAGATGGTTAGCATATTGAAATTGGGGAGGAGAAAACATCCACATCCATATCGGATTACATGGTTTCACAAGGACCAAAAACCTTTGGTCAATGAGTAGTGTTTAATCAAGTTAAACATTGGAGACTACCATAATGAGGTATTATGTGGCATCATCATAATGGATGAATTCCATTTGCTATTGGGGAGGTTGTGGTAGTATGATAGGTGTGTTATCCATGATGTCCATGAAAAAACCTATTCCATGATAAAATATGGAGTTCATCACAAATCAAAACTCTTGAGGGAGTTAGAAGAGAAGGTATATACTAGTGCCAAAAAAAATTTGGTTGGTGGTAGAAATTTTATGGATGATATGAGGCATGAGCATATGTTCTTTGTGTTTATTTCTAAGATCAACAAGGAAGAATGTGTAGATGTACCAACACAAGTATAAATTTTGACAAAAAAATTTATAGATATTGTATATGATAATGTATTGGAAGGTTTACCACTAGTGAAGAAGATAAGTCACCAAATGGATTTTACACCAAGATCTAGTTTTCTAAATAAGGTAGTTAATATAATGACTCCTATAGAAAATGAGGAAATGAATGGACAAGTTTAGGAGTTATTGAATAAAGGACTGATAAGAGAGATCCTAAGCATGTGCAATACCTACAATACTAACACCAAAGAAGGATGGAAAATGAAGGATGTATATAACTCAAGATATATCAATAATATCACAATCAAGTATCGATTCCCATTACCAAGTATGGATGACATAATGGATTCCTTGAATGGATCCAAGTACTTCAAAAAGATATATTTAAAGAGTAGATATAACCAAACTTAGATTTGAAAAAGAGATGAGTGGAAAACATCCTTAAAAATAAAGGAAGGTTTGCATGAGTGGTTATTCATGCCATTTAGGCTAGCCAATACACCAATAAAATTTATGCAACTTGTGAATGAGGTATTAAAAGAATTTTTTGAAAAGTTTTTTATTGTTTATGTAGATGACATTTTTATTTTTAGTAAGACTTGGGAAGAACATCTGATGCATATCAGAAGAGGTTTTGATAAGCTGAGGGAGGAGAAGTTATTGATTAATATAAATAAATGAAATTTTTTAAATAAGGAGTTTATATACCTAGGGTTTGTTGTCTCAGCTAAGAGTATTAAGATAGATCTAGAGAAATTAAAGGCTATCATTGGATGGCCTACACTAAGGAGTATTACAGAGGTAAGATCTTTTCATGTTTTGGCAAGTTATTATAGGAAGTGTATCAAGAAATTTATTAGTATTTATGCACCCCTAATTGAAAAAATAAGAGGGGACATAAAGGAGTTTAAGTGGACTATAGAATAAAATAAGATTTTTCGATATGTTGAAGAATAAAGTCAAAAAAAACCTATTTTATCGCTTCTAAATTTAAATGAGGTATTTTAGGTAGAATGTGATGATAGTGGTAGTGTTACAAGAATAGTAATGATCCAATAAGGTAATCCCATTGCCTATTTTAGTGGGAAGATTAATGATTCCAAAAAATATATTTTATCTATGATCATAAGTTTTATGCTATAGTCTAGGATTTGAATAAATGGAGACATTATTTATTACCAAAGTAGTTTTATTTATATACTAATCATCAAGTTTTGAAGTATATTAATAGCCAATGAAATTTGAATTAAAGGCAGTTAAAATGGGTTGATTTTTTATCGAGTTATACTTTTATTTTAAAATATAGGAGTGGGAGGTCAAACAGAGTTGCAATGCCTTAAGTAAAAGTCAAAATTTGTTGACATAGTTGAAAATAAAATTTATTAGGTTAGATTTACTCAAAATTTTATTTCCTAAAGATACAAAATTTACAGAGGCTTGGAAAACTTGTTTGGAACCTATTAATTTAGTTAGGACAATATGGTTGTATTTTATGATCCAAGATAGTATGTTGTTTAGAGGAAACTAGTTGTGTATTCTAAGGATTTATATGAGAGATAAACTGATTAAGGAGAAGCATAGTGAAGGTTTGATAGGATACTTTGGTTGATGTAAGACCATTACTCTTGTTAGTGATAACTACTACTGGCCATAGTTAAACTAGGATGTGAATCAATTTGTGCAAAGTTGCAGAGTATACTAGATGGAAAAAGGAGTAAGTTCAAATATTAGGCTATATCATTCCTCACCTGTACTAGAGAGACTATGGAAATATATTAGTATGGAATTTATTCTTGGTTTACTAAAGATATAAAGGGGAAGACTCATGATGTTGTTCACATTTTAGTGTTGTTTTTTAGAGAGGTGGTAAGACTATATGGTCTACCCAAGAGTATAGTTTCAAATTGAGATAATGAATTTGTTGAGTATTTTTGGAGGACCTTATATAATAAATTGAAGACTAGTTTTAAGTTTAGTTTTTCATACCATCCATAGATTGATGGAAAAATAGAGCTTGTAAATACGATTTTGGACAACTTACTGATATGCTTTGTATGAGATAAGCTCAAGGAATGGGATTTAATTTTACCCTTTCATAATCTACATATAACAATTGTATTAATAGGAGTACTTGTAAATTCTCATTCTAGATTGCATATGGGAGTAGTCAAAGGAATGCTTCTAAGTTAAGGAAGATTTATAAAGTGTAAAATAGTAGTGTTGGTACTGAAGACTTTATATATCACTTAGAGAACTTGCATGAAGAGGTAAGAAGGCATCTTAATAAGATAAAATCTTAGTATAAGAGAAAGGTAGACAAGTAGTGGAAGTTTAAGGAATTAAAGGTTGGTGATGAAGTTATGGCTCACCTAATAAAGGAAATATTTCATGTTAGAACATATAAAAAGTTTAAAAAGAAGAACTTTGGGCCATGCAAGATTCTAAAGAGACATGATTCAGAAAACACCTATGAGGTGGAATTTTCAAATGGAATTAAAATTTCACCTATGTTTAACATTATTGATTTTTAAAAATATCATGAAGGAGATAGTGAGGTTAGAGTAACAAAATAATTATGTAAAATTTTGGTAAGTACTCTAGAGAAAGAGGAGATAGAAGAAATCTTGAATAGTCATATGGATAGAAGTACAAGAAATAGGTAGTGTCAAAAATAATTGGTTAAGTACAAGAAATATTCATCATGGTTGTCTAAGGCATAAGCTAACCATTTTTTTTTTCCTCAAACACTTTAGATGTGACTAGGTCACCTCTCAAAATTGTCTTATGTGTTTGATACATGAGCATCCAGGATGTAAGGGCAATCTTTCATCACCATAAATAATGTTTTTATTGCTTTGAATTTTGTTTTTAGGTTTCTTAGTTTAGTAGGAGCATAGGTTAATGTTTATAGTGGTTTAAGACTATACAAAACTTCCAAAGATTAAAAATAGTAACCTGATACTTTTAGTAAGCTAGTATTTATGCATGTATGGGCATGGAGTTTTACATATAATATATCTTAGATCACCTCACAAGCTTTTTTATGAAATAAATGGTTCATCAATTAGGTAATCTATTCAAAATTTATGCCTCCTAAAATTTGTGGGTGATTCTAAGAGGGAAAGGAATGTTGTTATTCCAAAAATTAGAAAGGATACTTACCAAAGTGGGTTGTGGATTTCTAGGTGAAGTAAAATATGAGTTTCTAAGGAAACATACCAATTTTGAGTGTAGTTATCTAGGAGAGGATAAGGATGAGGTTTCAATGAAAATAAAGTTATGTTACATTTCTATCCTCAAGTTAAGTGGGAAGGAAACTTATTAAGTTATGTTGCATGTTTATCCTCAAATTATGTGGGTCATATTTGGGCAATTTAGAAATATAAATTAAATAGGAAAAAATAAATATCTAAGTAAATATTAAGAAATTAGATAAATATGGGGACTATAATCTTGATTTTAGCACCACTCTTGGGTCTCTTGTGTATTAATACACCATACTTTCATTCTGAGAGGATATTTTGGCCATTTAAACAAATTCCTTGAATTGGTAGTTCCATTTTTTTCAGTGCAAGTTAATGCTCTAGCTTGTAATAATTTTGATAGGGGTTAAAAAAATTAGTGGTGAAATAGCCATGTTTTTGTAATTTTGTATATTTTGATGATTTACTTTATTTATGAATGAAATAAATGTTGTTTGAGTTCTTTCCTTGAATTTTTGTAAAAATCTCTATTATTGTGTTGTGTGTGAATGATGGGTGGAGTAGCCCTTCATTAGTGTCCTATATTTCTCTTTTTATTATTAGTGTATTATTCACTATGGATGCATATGATTTATAAGTCATCCCTTGAGCACATTTGAATTATCCCACATACATGGGAAGTATTAGTTTTTTGAATAGATTTAGTATTTAGTTAAGTGTTGAGGCCTAATGAAAGTATCCATGAATATTTTTATATTGATCTTACTCAAAAGGTTTTTCCCCTCAAAGTGGCCTATGATATAAAATTTATTTTGGGTTATTTTCTAAAGTTCATTTCATTATTCATTTATTTTCTATAGTTCATAAATCTATGCAGAAGAATCCTCACAACATTCTTAATTAACGTACTAATTCATGATACATTGTTATGATTCAAAGTTACATAGAGAATGGAGGCACATTATGTATCTTCCTTCTTATCACACTAAACTTTAGTACCTTGTTGAAGATTTCTCAAATCCATCATACTTATTCCATTTTTAAAACCTTTCTTAGCACCTCTTTTAAAATCTCTTTTAGCATTCATATATATATATATATATATATATATATATATATATATATATATATATATATATATATATATATATATATGTATGTATGTATGTATATATATATATATATATATGTATATATATATATATATACAAATATATATATATATACATATATGTATATATATATATATGTATATATATATACATATATACATATATATATATATACATATATATACATATATATATATATATACATATATATATATATATGTATATATATGTATATATATATATATATATATCAAAAATTTAAAATATTTAAAAATAAAATAAAATTAGGACCTAAAATATTTTCAAATATAATTAGCATATTTATTTTCATATGTTATATTGTAATACATAATGCTTCTCATGAGGTACTTGAGTTTGATACATGACATATTTTCACATGATTCAGTGATGTCAGGTTTCCTTTTATTAATATTTATTTCAAAATTGATATTAAATAACATTGAAAGTGAATAAACAATGCATAATGAAACAATATTACCTCAATAAAAAATCAAGCCACACAATTGAGATGAGATTTGATAAGTGGGGAAACCATGGAACTGAGAAAAACATTAAAATATATTAGAAGTCTTACAAACAATGAATCTCAAAGTACATGACAAGAAACTAATAGAGAGAGAGAGAGAGAGAGAGTGAGAGAGAGAGAGAGAGAGAGAGAGAGAGAGAGAGAGAGAGAGAGAGAGAGAGAGAGAGAGAGAGAGAATGGTCTTAAGCCAAAATAGAATCAAAAGGATATACGAGAGTGAAATATTGAGATTGTATAGCTACTAAAAAGTAAGAAAGAGGAGAAGAAGAACTCAATATATAGAGCTATGAGGAATATGGAGTTACATGTGCAAGCTTCAACATGTATATCAAGTGTCTCTAATCCTATTACAAGTGAGGAGGATGTGTGTGACATATTGTGGGAGATGAGTTATATGCAAGTAAATCATAAATCCAAAAAGTGGATAAAAAAAGTGAGAACCACCTCATAAATGATATAATTAAATATAATAAATGTACACACAAATAAGATTTAGGATAAGCCTAAAAACCTATAGGAATGACTCAAATAAGGTTAATTTTCCAACACTACCCCTTAAGTTTATTTTTTTGGTTAAAAAAGCAGAGAAATTTTTTATAAACAAAGAAGGGAGTTGAAATTATATAATACTCTCCCTTAATAAGAACTTCATTTAAAATCTATTACAATAGTTTGAGAGAAAAAAAAGGAAAAGTGTTTCCAAATGTTGCAATGATGAAAGTATGATAAACAAGAATATCTAAGAATTCTCTTTGGATAACATGATTGATCTATAATGAAAAAAAAGCAATAACGAGTAACAATCCATAAAACTTGTGATACAAACAATTTAGTTTTAATCTTTCAAGTTAAATAACCATTATGTAAAAAATACAATCTACATACATAATGGAAAAAAATTAGATGTATAACTAGGTAAATTTGATCAAAGATAACCTCCATCACGTAGTGCATAAACTTGAATGAAAAAAAATTAAGCAAAAAATATATAAATAAAGTATATTTCCTTTGCAACAAAAAATAAGGAATTCATAAAGAGATTGAGAATATCAATATTGAGATAAAGACAATGTGTCACTTACAAAAGATATTTTGTATGAAACATTTAAAAAAATATCACAAGAAAACATATTAAAGTCTGTATAGTATTAATGTTCTTTATGAATCCAAACAATTTTACCCTTATAAGTAGGAGATTTAGTCCTTTTCTAACAATCCAATGTGTCATGAGTGGATTCACCACAAGATTTACATGGATACAATTTTCAACATTTATAGATTTGGCATCCATGTTTTCTACAATGTGTACAAAGTTTATTCATTTTAACCATGGCATGAACATTATAAAAAATATAATAAATTTGTATTATAAGTCCTTTGATGTGGAGGATGATGTGATTCTAAATTTTTATTACAAACATTTGAAGTATTATATCCAATGCCTTTATAATTTGTATTGGAATCAAGCAATATAGGTCCAAGAATATTATTTTTACACTTACTAAGTCCACCACCTGAGTATCCCATAGTGTGTACGATTTTCAAATTGAAATTGGTAGGAGTGTGCCCATGAGTGTAATTTTGTTTAGAAGTATAATGAGATTCATCATCACTATATATATTAACATTAGTAAAATAAACAAATTTAATAACTAATGTATCAATAGAAAATTGTATTTTCTCCACATGATTAGTAAAGGAGTTTTTAAAAAAAGTAATGGTGTCATGTTGAAATTGAATTATATTTTTTGAGAGCATCAATTTCTTCATTTTTCAAATTAATTTGATGTTGTGTGTCTGTGTGCGTGTGCGTGCGTGCATGTGTGTGTGTGTGTGTGTGTGTGTGTGTGTGTGTGTGTGTGTGTGTGTGTGTGTGTGTGTGTGTGTGTGTGTGTGTGTGTGTGTGTGTGTGTGTGTGTGTGTGTGTGTGTGTGTGTGTGTGTGTGTGTGTGTGTGTGTGTGTGTGTGTGTGTGTGAGAGAGAGAGAGAGAGAGAGAGAGAGAGAGTGCAAGTTTAAAAATCATTTTAATCATGTTAAGATGTAAAAAATAAAAATATTTTAAAAATGAGTTTGCACAAAAAATCAATTAACTTTTAAATGTAATTTCACACTAAAACACAATATTATATTAAAAAAATTATAAATTTAAATAAATGCATTTAATTTATTTTATCTAATTTATCATAAGAGAGAACAAAAAAAAAAAAAAAATTACTATTTTTTTTTTAGGAACAAAATTTAAATTTTGACTCCCCTTTTTTATTATAAATATTATGAGGAAAATATTTAAATCCTCATTTTTTTTAAAATATGGAAACAAACATAAATTTGTTTGTGTTTGTACTTGTGTTTTTAAAAAAAAAAGTAAAATTCCACATAAGTGGAAGGAAAAAAGACTTTTATTTTGAAAAAACTTTTTCAATGAATCAAATGATCAATTTGCTTAACACAGTGAATGAGTATTATAACATTATATTATAGCATAAAACAAGAAAAAAGTAGGGTTATTTAGAACACCACTTGCAAAATAAAACCACTTGTTATCATAAGAGAAAGTGATTTTTTATTTTTATTTTTTTATTTTAAAGGAAAAACACTTGTGTGGGATTTAAAAATAATTTCTTAATTCGAAAAGATACATAAGTGTTATCACATTACAAATGATTAACAAATATTTCTATTTGAGTTGAAATATTTGGCAGGGAAAATGTGTTGAATCTACTTGTCATCAAAGACAAAAATAAAGAAAAGAAAGACATGAAAGGTGGAAAACACAAATAAATTGAAATACTTATTAGTAACAGGTAGAAAGGTGAGATGAACATAATAACACCAATGTTAAAATGGAAGATGTTGTGACAATGAAGGCAAAGAGAAAGACATTTCCATATATAAAGCATAAATCAAGAGACAAGAGTTACACATAAGATTAATTCATACACTATTAATAAATCAAAAATAGGTAAATGGATGTGCCAAGATAGTCTTGTAAAATGTCACATAAACTTGAAAAATGTGTTAATCTTGGGAAAAACCTAATAATTAAATTCAACATTTGTGAATTAAAAAAGGCCTATAAAGGACATCAGAAATAGTAGCATTGATAAATGTTTTTTTTTTTTAAATAGTAATTTTTTTTGTTTTAGTTTTAATTGAAGTCAATAACAATTTAGAGAAATATTTGATTGTATTTATATGTAGAAAAAACATATTCAGTTAGAAGTATACCTTCATGAGCAATCTAAAACTTCACATTAGAAGATAACTATGAAAAAAATAGCTATGTTAAAAATTTTAGGAGACTAAAAATTAAATGCAAGGGTGCAAACTATTGTGAAAAAATCTGAATATTTCCTCAAAAAATCTACAAAACTCGAGGTTCAATATTGAAAGAGATATATGCTTTAATACCATATTAGGATTTATTCCAAGATTGAAATTAAATAACATTGAAAGTGAATAAATGAAACATAATAAAACAATATTACCTCAATAAAAAATCAAGTCATAATATTAGATGAGATTTGACAAGTGGAGAAACTGTCAAACAAAGAAAAACCCTATAATATAGTAAAAGCTTTGTAAAGAATGAATCTCTAAGTACATATTAAGAAGAAGCTTTTATATATATATATATATATATATATATATATATATATATATATATATAGAGAGAGAGAGAGAGAGAGAGAGAGAGAGAAAGGCCTCAAGCCAAAATAGCATCAAAAAGATGAAAGAGCAAGGGAAATATCAAGATTATACCACTACAAAAAGGTAATAAGAGATGAGAAGAAGAGTTCAATAAAGAAATCTAGAAGGAATAACAAGTTACATGTACAATCTTTAATATGTATTCAAAGTGTCCATAATCCTCTTACAAGTGAAGAGGATGTATGTGACATATGTGAGGAGATGAATTACATGCAAGTAACTCTTAAATCTAAAAAGTGGAAAAGAGAAGTGAGATCCATCTCATTAAGGATAAAATTAAATGCATTCATAAATATAATAAATCCACACACAAATAAGACTTAGGATAAACCTATAAGAAGGACCCAAATAAGGTTAATTCTCTAACACCCTTATTAGCCAACAACCTTGCTAAGTTGAGAGAATCTATTCATTCTCCATGAAAACTTTAATAGGTTGTCTTTAATCACAACCTATTTATCATCATGAGATACAAATCATATAAATATCTTTCTAAATCACTCATAATTTTTAAATGTATTATGTGCATTATGCTACCTACTAACAATGATATTTGTATATATGTTTGAAGTTCAATACTCTCCTTTTTTATATTCTTTGATTTACATTTTAATTTTACTACATTATATATTAAACTTGATTACTTATTATATATGTGGCCCTTGTCCTTGTCTATTCAAATTATTTATTGTACGACATCATTATGTCATTTGTGTGGCCCTTGGCCTTGTGTGTTATGTGACATGTACATACCCCTTGTTTTTGGCCTCTAAGGGCCTTATGAGTGACATATTATGAATATCACATGACATTGTGTGAGATTAAATCTATGTGTGTTGCTTGATACTGTGGTGAAATGGTTCATATCACATTTTATCTATTTTACTATGGTGCCATGATTCATATTATCTATCACTTATATAATATATTTTTATTTTATTTTTATGATGTATATAATTCATACATTAGTTATATACTTCAATGATACATCTCTCTAACACAAGTTTCATATGAAAAATCAATGTTATTTTTTATTATTAGGATGCAATCAATTTAAAATATTCAAAGTGATATTCTATCAATATATCTTTCACATATGCTTTATTTTGAGATAAATCACTTGTAGGATACATTTCTCAATTCATAAGGGGCATCACAATGGGCTTTCATGGAACATTCAAGCCTCATAAGCAAAAAATCATATTTATGGCAATATATAATTTTAAAATCAAAATATGATTTATCATTTTAATATTATTGGGTCATGTGTCATTCATATACACTCATCACTATAGTTTTAAATTATAAACTTCAAATAGTTTGAAAAGTTACAAGTTGAAAAGATGCACAAATTACAGAAGGTTTCACAAAGTGTAAAATTCAAAAGTTTCAAAGTTTTAAAAATTATAGGTTTAAAACAAAATTTCAATACAATACAAATATAAGGGGAATGATATGAATTCGTGTTCATGTGTCTATTATGGAATTTTAAAAATTCTGAAGTTTTAAAGTTAAAAAGATTAAAATATAATCTAGATCAATCTACAACAGTGTGATTTGTCTCAATGTTTCAAGTGGGACACATTAGAGTCTTAGGACACTCAACATCTATGGTTACACTTTTTCAATATGTATTACAACACATTTTGTGGTTCCACCCCTTCAAATATTTTATAGGGTAATCTATATATTCAAATGAGATTTTGAGCATAAAATATTTCCATCTCAAGAGTATTTAATGGTTTTCAAATTGAGACTTGATCACTCTCAATTCACTGTAGTTTATCACTTCTCCAAATGTCCCGAAAAGGGAGCATACACTTTTTCATCTCTAAGTTACATGGAAATTAAATTATATACTCTCCTTGCTCTCTTTTGAAATTAATAATAATGAAATTCAAAAGTTTAATTTTCAATATGAGAAAATCGTATCTTCAATGGCATTATTGCAATTTTATTACATTAAGGCATCTTCCACAATCAAGCTTCACATTCAAATACAAAATGCGTATACACACTCAAGTTCACATCTAATTTACTCTATTTAAATTTTTTGTGCATCACTAGAAGAAAATTTAGATACATAAATTTAATCATTAAGTGTTTGATAATGCTTATTCTTAGCATCCTTACCCTTAGTCTATTTTATATTTCATTAACTCGTAACCAATAAGAGATATTTTTTTATCTTGTAAGAATTATGAATATAATATAAGTATCCTTATTTTATCCACATTCATCCATATTTAAACCACAAGATCCTATCAGACTTATCTACATAGTCTCTAGTCCTCATGAACAAGTCAATAGTAGATGGACAAGTCACATTGCAGCCTTGTCCCATTGCATGGCCTTGTCTACCATGCTTTAACATTAAAATTTTCAAATTTAGATGTTTCACAATGGCTCTCTTGTGCATCTTATAAAGTTAATTAGTAAAATTATTTTAAATATTCTCCTATAAAGGGACACCAAGGCCACTCAATGTAACACCATTGGATCTCTATAAAAATTATTCTACACACTAAGATAAATATCACTAGTTATTTTAATTTAAATTTTATAGTACTATAATAATCATAGGCTAATTATGAATATTATCTATTAGAGGTAAGGGAATATATTTTAAATATTTTTAACTTATCTATTAGTTATAGTCATTTAGTTTAATAATCATGGATCACACAATCACTCTAGGAGGGATAAATACATCAACCTAAGACCCATCTAGGCTATGTAGAAACTACTTTGTTTCAAGGGGTTTCTGAAGCTAACTCAACTTTCCCCACCATCCCATTTTTATCTCCCTTAATTATCTAATTGCTACATAATGCATGTGTAGGACTAGGTTCTTATCATTTTTAGATCATTTGTGTGGCATATCAACACCTAGGTTTCAACAAAGAACCATCATAGATAGTTTCAAATCCCATATCGATAAGTCATGAATACAGTCAACCATAATGTAGATATAATCAATAGACAAGGTCATAATGCATTTCTTTTTACTCTCATAAAATTGTCCTAACAAACTATAAGTTGTTTTTTAAAAATAAAAATAAAAAATTATAGGTCTATTCACATAGTTTTCATTTAAATTCATCATGTAAAGTAACCATAAATTTTATTTTAGGGAGTTTTTCACACACTTAGGCCCTTTGAATATTTTTATCAAGTTCTTCATTTATATAAATATTATAGCATACAATATTTGACTATATTGTATTATCAAATCAATACACATCAACATTTGAATTTTAATAGTGTAATTACATTAGTTTAATAACGCTTAAATTAAAAGGATTAAACAATTATCAACAAAATATCCAAGGAAGAAAATAAGAACAAGGTAAAATATACATACCAAGATATTGATGACACTATAAGATCAAAGAACCTAAGGAAATAAAGAAATAACAAAAGGAAATTTTCAAGCCAATAATTTTGACTATATTAAGATTAACATGGCCATGGAAAAATATAAATTATATGTTAAAAAAATTAAAAACTAGACTTCATGGCTCCAAAAAGGTGAAACATAAAAGCATGAAATGGATAAACAAGACAATATTGCCTTAAATTTTGAGTTTAAAATTCAAGGTCCCAAACATAACTAATCAAAATCCTATAAAGATAATATAATGTCTAATAGATCATTTAGAAACATATTAAAGGTGTGCATTCTATTTTAAAATGGAAATTGCAAGCATTTTTATAATTCTAACATGCCATAAAGTAATGAAAAATGAGAAATAAATTTTATGGGACATATTTTGAAAAAAAATACTTATCAAATGGGAATAAATGGAGGGGAGGAAAATAGGGCATAACCAAGTAGAAAACATGGTCTTTATTAGAAACATGACAATCTTATCAACTTTTCAAGACTAACATTATTCACCATCAATGACCCTAGAGAATCCAACCCAATAAGCATATGATTTGGCTACCTAGTGAGGTATAAAGATCATCCCATGAAGGATAGTACATGAAAAACAAAATGATAATACTTTCCCAGATCATGTTCCCCATTCCTAAGTACCTATTACATAATCATCAATCTATTTTGAGTATTAGGTACTAGACTAAAAAATTAGGTGGCACTAGAATGTAAGATATGGATAAATAGAGAGACCTCCTACCCTAATCTTATAGCCTACAACACCTCAATGGACCTCATCTCTATCATTATTCCAACTACATATTTTTGTCTTTAATTAGGAAAGGGGGAGTGATAATAATAAGATCATGTATTTTGGTTTGATCTAAGTTTTAAAATTTATATTTTATCATTTGCTTATGGTGTCATAAATTTGGAATCTTTTGGATTTTTTATTTTCCTCCATACAAATTTATTAGACTTACCATGGGTGATAAATATCAATAACACAATAAATATTACAAATTTACATGGAAGAGGACAACCTAGATGCCAAGATGCTTATATACTCATATAATTACATATTAGAAAAGATAAAAATCCTGAGGCCAACCTTGGCGATCCGAAAAGGAGGTGAAGGTCATGGAAATAAACATAAAACAATTGAGTTTACTCAATTGATAAAAAATGCATAAAGTAATATTTTAAAATTATATGTAGGTTGATGGTGCATCATAAGAGAGGGTAAAATGTGAATGAGATACATGCATATGGACTACAACAGTTTTTATACAAAAGAGTATAACTGAACCTGAGTAACAAAACACCAATATCAATCATTTCATTATCTTTATAAAAAGGCAAATATCTATGTTTGGGAGTGGAATCATGATATAAATCATATGGGCATTTTTAATCATGACATTGTTTAATTCCCCAAGTTTTTCATACAACTCATAAAATTATAATCCAAGAGGCACAAATAGGATAAAATTATGAAGTGTATAAAATATGTAAAGAGATAGCAAGACCCAAAGGGTGGAATAATGATAAAAGAGACCATGAAACTACATAATAAATAATTGTTGTAATGAAAATGAATAAAAATGGGATTATAAAGTGATACCAAAGAATAAAATGGGAAGTAATTTCTAAAATAAATCATCACAAAAGAAGTGGAATATGAAAGGATACCAAGCAGCCATATAAAAAGAAGTGGCCAAAAAATAAATGTGAAGTTGTAAATAAAAGTACCAAACCATACAAAAATGAAATCCAAGTTTGTATAAAGTTTAGAGGTTATACTAAATATCCACAAGAGAATCTAATGCTTGTTGTAAGAGGTGTATAAAATAAATCCATGAATTTTTTTTTCAAATCAATCACAAAAGAAGGCATTTGAGTATGGAAATGATAAGATAATATCAAGGGTCCATAATGGAAAATAATGCCATATTTGTAAATTATCATTATAATGTAAACATTATACTATAAAAGCAAAATGAAAAAAAAAATTGTGAAACAATACAATTGCATCATAAGGACTTTACTTCAATGGATTTCATTAAAGGTAGTAAAGATAAACCCCATGAAAAAGTGAAATGATTTAAAGTTCCCTATAAAACATATAATAGGATAAATCGATGAAAAAATGATGCAATTTTATAATGCTCACCAAAATGTATGGTGATGGTGAAGCGATAGTGAATATATTGAATAGAAATAAGTGAAAGGATGAATAAAATTCAACCACTAATGGGATAAGGTTCACATTAGGTTCACCATAATGTATGTGATGGTTAAACTAAAGTGAGGATAACACTAATAAGTAAATATAAATGGGAAGACAATCCAACCTACAGTGGTAGAGGATTCATGTTCAGTTAACCAAAATTTATGCACAAGCTAGGATGACTAATATAACAATCCTTTTTTATCTCTATGTACTAAGATATAAACAAATGGTTAAGACTATAGATCTTGAATATACTTGAATGGTAAAATGGTGGTGCTCAATGAAGATATAAATGTATTAGAGGGTAATCCACACTCAATTTCAAGGGTATATGGTTCCAAATCCTATGTCTATGATATAGGGTATGGATCTAAACATGTATAAATATTAATCAATGATATAGGAATGGTAATAAATGGGTATCACGGATATAATAAGGAACCCATATTGAAATAAATGACAAACACCAATAACTAGATCCAAGAGAGTAATATAAATAAATAATAGATAAGTGGAAAAATGGTGGATCTTAAGTATAGTCTATGTAGAATAAAGTGATAATAGAAGTAATATGAGCCTTTACTATACTAGATTATTTTGCATAAGAAGAAACTAGGAAATGACAAAAAACATACATGTTACTATAACAATAAGTAAATTAAAATAAATATACTAATTAAATAATGGAATGAGAAAATGAATAGAGATAATTAAATTTGGGTTGATTTTCAGTGCATCAATCTATCCTCTAGTTCTAGTGAAACTATTAAATACATGTTTAATGATGAAGACCTTATATTCATGGATCAATAACTAGATATCCTTAATTAGGGACTCTAGATACTAGGTGTACCTCTTTGGTTCAAATTATCCTAAACTATAACCTGATGTTATCAACTAAGTTGATATAGTTGAATGGGATGTTCATGTTGGTGTATACTTTTGTCCCACTGGGTTTTATCTACATGATCTTATGTAGCTTACTTAGGTTAATAATAGGTCATTAGGGTAAATACCTTTAAGTCATTTTATAATTATTAGTAGATTTAATTATCTTTTTAGGTGACCTAATTCCTCAATATATAATATACCTTCCTATGTTTTTTTTAGATAATGTTGAATGCTCATTAATATAATTATTTTTGTGAAGACAAGCTTCTTCTATTTTATGAGTTGTTCTTTCAAGTTTCAATACTCTATATAGATTCATCTTTGTGTGTTTGACCCTATCTAGTTGATCCTCATTAAAAACCACTCTGACATGGTATTAGAGCTTTGATATAATGGCCATTTTGCCATTTCAAAATCCTTGGTGAGATATTTTACATGCATACATTCCTGATAATTTTCTTGATTTTTTAGTTTTCATAAGTTTGGTAGGATTTCAAGAAACCCCATGAAAATTATATAGTCAAAATCTACTATCACAAAATTTATAGTACCATAAGATCCATAAAGCATCAAAACCCTAAAATTGACTATACACTTGACCCACATCTATGATAGTGATTTTTTTGACATTTCATGCATTTTTGTACTAAAGGTGTCTCAAATCAAGAACCTATTTTTGGGTTTCTCTAGATTTTCTAAGTTATAAAATGGGTTCTTGTTAGATTTTTTTAAGGATACACCAAATATCTATGTGTTTTCCAACTTTTTTGGGTTTTCGCCACTTACTTTTGAGCACATTGTAGATTTTTTCCCCTTATGTGTATGACTGTTAGGTTTTGGACCCCTATCATCACCTCCCTAAAGTCCTACGACCCCTTCTCACATGACCTTTGGGTCCCAAATACCCTTGTTTACATGACCATCAGGTCCCACAACCTTTACTTGAATGATTCTTGGGTCCTACAACTCCTATTTGCATGACCATCAGGTCCCACAACCCCTGCTTATACCACTACCAATTTTTGGCACCCTTGTTCTCACCTTCATCAAGTTCTGACCCTCCTACTAACACACCCTTTGGGTTTCAACCACCCTACAAACACTACTATCAAGTTATGACCCTCATATTAGTATCAATTTTAGGTTATAATAAACTTGATAGTAAGCCTATCAGAATCTACCACCTACCAAATCACACACAGAACTATGCCAACTTCTTTTATACCTTATGACATGTGTGCAACCATCAAATTTAACATTGTGTTTTGTGACACTATTCATTTCAAAAATGATGCTTTTTTTGGATGATTTCACTCCCAAATCAATCACATCAATCAAAAATGGGATGGGGAGAGCACACATAATAATATTTATCCCCCTGGTCATATGGTGTGGTCACATGAGGTAAGCTCTCAGGTCAGCCCTTAGCCTTTAGTCATATGTAAATTAATCCCATGGTCACTTCCAACCCAAAAATGCTTAAATTTTACTCAAGAGAGGATTATATTTTTATTTTTAAATTTGATACATAAAAATTTACTCTAGAAGAGCTGATCAGAAAGAAATTCCACCACTATTTGCCACCAAAATTTTCATACAAGCAAATTTTTAAACAACTATAACTTTTGATCGATAACTCAAATGTAAATTTCATCTTCTTCAAAAGTGATTATTATTTTATGATATATGCATTGGTTATATTTTTTATATCTCTTAAAACTAACTATGATACACTCTTAGATTTATTATCAGCTGAGTCTGACATCCCTCTATTTCTTTCATACTTATGCATAAATTTCTCAAGACACATTCTTGACTATGTTTGATGTCTATATGAGCGTGTTTATATTTTAAACTTAAGGAGGGTAACTATTGATAGTTATGATAGTGTATTTTATGGTTATGTGTATTATTTGGTATCTCTTCTACACATTCTCGTTTTACATATTATGTTGGTTCTTTCACTTACTACTCATTTGGATGCATTCATGGTTGTGCCCAATGTCCTCTTCATGGGCATGCATTTTTATTATAACTAAGGTGTCATTATAGTTTTTGTTTTTTAGTATTGAATATTTTTGGTTTCTTATCTTACTCATGTTGACTTCACTTGAGAGACATTCATGGGGGAAAGTTACTTCTACACTAGTGGTTCTTCTTAGAAAAATAAACTATGTTTCTTGGTGTGCTTACATGGAGCACATGCTCATGAGAAAGAATCACACTCCATTCCTATATGGAAAAATTTCTTCCCCTTCCAATTGATGTCAATTCAATAAGTGGTATAACACTTGTGAAAATATATTTTTTACCTTATTGTTACAATGTTTCCATGTGGAATATACAACATATCCTTGAAAAGTTTGGAGCATTATTTAATCTCTTTTCAGAAATCATACTAAGATTTATATAAATTTTACTCCTCTTCCTATCAAATATTTAGATATTTTTGTAATATCTCTTCCTACTACTTATTTTGATGACACATCCATGGTGGATAGTGCTCTTCCTTATATCAATCTACCACTATAGGATGAGATTTTGTCCTACCTTAGTTCTCTTATTGTAGATTTTACTTATGCCCCTATGCATGATGTTTCTCATCTAGAGCCATCATAGATTGATAGAATCATACTCCATTCCTATATGGAAAAATTCCTTCCCCTTCCAATTGATGTCAATTCAATAAGTGGTATAACACTTGTGACAATATTTTTTTTACCTTATTGTTACATGTTTCCATGGATCTTTGTTTCCATGTGCAATATACAACATATCCCTGCAAAGGTTTGGAGCATTATGTAGTCTCTTTTCAGAAATCATACTAAGATTTATATAACTTTTACTCCTCTTCCTATCACATATTTAGATATTTTTTGTAATATCTCTTCCTACTACTTATTTTGATGACACATCCATGGTGGATAGTGCTCTTTCTTATATCGATCTACCACTATAGGATGATATTTTGTCCAACCTTAGTTCTCCTATTGTAGATTTTACTTATGCCCCTATGCATGATGTTGCTCATCTAGAGCCATCATATATTGATAGAATCATACTCCATTCCTATATGGAAAAATTCCTTCCCCTTCCAATTGATGTCAATTTAATAAGTGGTATAACACTTGTGACAATATTTTTTTTACCTTATTGTTACATGTTTCCATGGATCTTTGTTTCCATGTGGAATATACAGCATATCCCTACAAAGTTTGGAGCATTATTTAGTCTCTTTTCAAAAATCATACTAAGATTTATATAACTTTTACTCCTCTTCCTATCAAATATTTAGATATTTTTGTAATATCTCTTCCTACTACTTATTTTGATGACACATCCATTGTGGATAGTGCTCTTCCTTATATTGATCTACCACTATAGGAAGAGATTTTGTCTGACCTTAGTTCTCCTATTGTAGATTTTACTTATGCCCCTATGCATGATGTTGCTCATCTAGAGCCACCATAGATTTATAGAATCATACTCCATTCCTATATGGGGAAAAATTCCTTCCCCTTCTAATTGATGTCAATTCAATAAGTGGTATAACACTTGTGACAATATTTTTTTTACCTTATTGTTACATGTTTCCATGGATCTTTGTTTCCATGTGGAATATACAACATATGCCCTACAAAGTTTGGAGCATTATTTAATCTCTTTTCAAAAATCATACTAAGATTTATATAACTTTTACTCCTCTTCCTATCACATATTTAGATATTTTTGTAATATCTCTTCCTACTACTTATTTTGATGACACATCCATGGTGGATAGTGTTCTTCCTTATATCAATCTACCACTATAGGATGAGATTTTATCTGACCTTAGTTCTCTTATTGTAGATTTTACTTATGCCCCTATGCATGATGTTGCTCATCTAGAGCCATCATAGATTGATACTTTAGAGGACTCTACTATTTATAGTGAGAGCATTGGCAAATCTTATATTTATATGGATATTTGGTTTATGGATCTGTTTTATTCATCTATAGTTTCTTCTTCAAATTTGAGGTTTTTTGGGCCTTGATCTTTACGTCACATGGATATTCCTTCAATGAATGTTCCATGCAATTATTTTTATTAGAAATGACCTATAATTTATTAAATTTCTAACCCTGAGCACATTTCTAAGATTGATGACTCTTCTTCTTACATCGATGACAATAGTAGTGATGGGGAAACACTTTTTCCATCTCTTTGTCACCTTCTAGATATTGACAAATTGTTTCTTGGTCCACTTACCTCTGGTCTACTTCTAATAATATAATGTGTGGGTATATTAATTCAAGACTCATCAAACATTTATAATTATATTTCATAGGTATAGGACATTATACAATCTCTTTTGTCTTTTGCTTTAGTTATACCATCAGTGCATTGAGCACCTAACCCTCTTACTATGCATGAGGAGCATAGTTCCTTGGTTGGAGTTCCATCAAGAACTTGGTGGACCCATTCACTATTCCAGGGTGATCCACTATTCATTTCACCTTCTCCTAATAGGTTCACTTCAGTGTCATTGCATTTAGTTCATGTGCACAATATTGGTAGACCTATACCACACTTTTGATTTTGACCATACTTATAGTTATTTGTATTGATACCTCCTTCATCTTCCATTATCAAATGGGAAGACTTTCATTACACCATTCATGTTCTTCCTTTGGCAAAGGGAAGAAAAATTATTCGATGTGGATGGAAATTCTTTTATTTTTAGGTAGAAGATCTTATTAGTGACATTTGTCATTCTACAAGTTCTATATAGGTAGATTCAACATATTCTATGGGGAATTTTTATTTTTCCTCTCTATATTTTTATTTGCTCTTACTTGTGAATGTATTTTTTAGTGTGCCTGATGTCCTTAAAGAATTCATTTTCTCTTAATTTTCACTCTTTTGGGAGGAGTTTCATCTACATGTTTTCTCCTTTTCTCCACTTTATGGGAGTTTCATTGTGTTTGGGTACCTTATAAGCCTTTTTGTCAAAACCCAATTATTATACCCACCTAAGCTATGTTTCAAGGGGGTTGTTGTTCTAGAATTTTGTCCCACTAGGTTTTTTCTACATGGTATTATCTATATTACTTAGGTTAGTAATAGGTTATTAGGGGAAATGCATTTTAAGTCATTTTATAATTGTGAGTTGAGTTAATTACCTTTTTTAGTGACCTAGATCCTCATTATATAATTACCTTCCTATGTAATTTCTGGCTAATGTTGAATGCTCATTAATACAAATTTCATTGTGAAGATATGATTATTCTATTTTTTAGTTGTCCTTGAGGTTTCATTACCCCATATAAATTCATCTCCATGCATTCAAACCTATCTAATTAATCCTCATTGTATCCCACTCTAATAGTTAGTTGTGTCAGAACTATATCAGTTAGGATGATATATTTGAGAAGATAAGGATAGACTTCAACTATCTTAGTTAAGTTGATACAATACATAGATAACATGTAGGAAATAAATTATATCACCTAGACAATATAGTATGAATAAATTATGGCTATCATAACTAGATGTAAGGAGATGGAGAAATAAAATTGAAATAGACTCATAGGAGGTTAGACTAATACTAGTGAAGATATCATATGACATAATAAAAATTATCTCATAGATTATCATGGTCAAACCCCACCACTTCCTAGTTTAATACTTAGGACATGCACTTAGGGAGATTCATTCATTGATGAGTGATGTAATATAAATCATTAGTAAATTCATTAAGATAAAATATAAATGTGTATAAATAATGCACCTCATGTGTATTAA